>LIEC01009602.1:54858-84200 GCA_001925005.1 Drosera capensis | reverse complement strand
TCCAGCGACAAGTTCTCTATCAGGAGCTCCTTGCTTCATGGATCCGGTGATGGGTTCTTATTGGAAAGCGGATCGGAGTTTAGTGAGTTTGAAGACGATGAGCTGACAGAGGAACTGGCTGACCTAGAAGAAGGATATGCTAGTGATGATGGACAAATACCAGAAGGGCAAAAAGGGTCACAAACTGGGGATGCCTCTTCCAATTTAGAACCAGATGTGCAGCTTGATAGTGCTGAAGTAGAAGTCAACACAAATAATCCATCAGATTCTGGCTCTGAAGAATCAAATGCCTTGGAAACACTGTGGGAGCATCAAGAGTTAGTGGATCAGTTGAAGATGGAGGCCAGAAAGGTCAGAGCTATTGGCCTTCCCACTATATTCGAAGACTCTGATTCATCGAAAATCGCGATGAGTGATCTGAAGCCCTGGAAAATAGAGGACAAGATCCAAAAGAACCAGTATCATGGTACTATTCTTGAGATCCATAAGTTCTACAAGAGTTACCGTGAGAGGATGAGGAAGTTCGATATCTTCAACTACCAAAAGACCTATACAATAGGTGAGATTCTTTCACAAGCTCTTCTTCTTTTAATTTGTTTTTATGATTTGTTTTTCTTTTTTCTTTTTCTTTCTCTTTTTTTTTTATTTCTTTTCGAATATGAGTTGACTAGGTTTTTGGTCAGTAAAAGTTTGGAGGTAGATGAATAGAGTGCATTGCTTCATTCCAAGGTCAGGGTTTACGTCAAGCTCCATTCACGGTTTTCAGATGCTCTTACAGATAGCAACTAATGAAAAACTAATGAAAGACCACTAGTGGTAGAATTTGAACGGAAAAGCATGGGCGAAAAGAACAGACGAAGCTTTCATATTTAGCCAACCCTTAATTGGTAGCAACTATGCATGTTAATCATGAGCGGATATCATAAAAAAAAAAAGTGGGATCTTTAACCCTTGTATCATGAGTTTGGAATGTTTTAATGGTAGGGGATGGATGTGGCCTTTTTTTATTCCAACTGTATCTTGCAGTTTTTTTCTTTTTTCTACCGTTCCTCATGCTTCCTGTACTCTTCTACATGCTTTCTGTACCCATTCGAGGGGAGGGTTGTCTTAAATGCATAACTTCCGGTCTTGAGTTAAATATCACTTTCTGTAAGAAGATTTTAATTCATGAATGCATGGATGAAAGAGGCATGACTGCAAATCTTCATATATATGTTGTGTTATGTATAGTTTGTGAGACATAATTACGTGCCCTTATGAACAATTTCGCTTCGTCATCTCGTTCATTAAGACTATGTTCATAAAGTTCATGTAGCCCATTATTTTCTGCATAGATTTTCTTGGGCTGAAGAACCCCCTCGAAAGATTTTCAATCGGCAGGAGGTCTGCAGGGTCTCTAGCAGCCATCATGTGGCAGGATTTCTGGCCATGCATGCTTAAAGTATCTGAGCAGCCAAGCCCCGTCACTAAGTTTAGCAAAGAGCTGGATTGCGACTTGGAGATGGTCTATGTGGGTCAGCTATGCCTTTCCTGGGAGTTTCTTCACTGGGAATATGGCAAGGCATTGGAGCTGTGGGACTCAGATCCCCATGGATTCCTGCAATATAACAAGGTTGCTGGAGAATTTCAGCAGTTTCAGGTTCTTCTACAACGGTTTGTCGAAGACGAGCCTTTCAAGGGGCCACGGGTTCAGAACTATGCCAAAACTAGACGCCATCAGCAACATCTCCTCCAAGTTCCTGTCATTAGAGGTGAGTGCAGCTTTTTTTTATTCATTTTATTACCCTGCTTTCTTTTGTTATTTTTTTTTTCACTTCCTTGTGTTTGGTGTCAGCTGTTTCGAAGGCGGTCACATACATAATTATGCAATCTTATGTTTTCTTTTTAGAACCACTTAATTCTGAAGTCTCAACAGCTTTGCGGTTGAGTGTAAGACATTGAGATTGTAAGAGTTAGCCTGAGTGTGATTGATTAACAATAATATTGCAACTTTAAGAAAGATGTTATATTATGAATGAAGAATTGCAGATGCGAAATCCTGATCAGTAATCACCTACAAGTGCTTAAATTTGAAGCTAGCTCCTGTGTTCTTTAGTTCGCTTAGCAGCGTTAACTAGGTTAATATTATATAACATTCAGGCATCTCCAGGGTTTTGCAGAACATTAAAAACGTTTCCTTATCCAGGACATAGAAATGCTGTGTTTGCATTGATTTATTGTAGCCACTGTGCAATATGAAAGCTTCTTCCTATACTTGTTTCAATGGATTTATCTTAGGGTTTCATAGTGTTAGCGTGGCTTCTTCAAGGACCATGTCAGCTTGAGATGCATTAAACAAATGGATTTAGTGCCAAGGGTCATGCCGATGGCAGGATATGGTAAGAACTTATATGGGAGCCAAAACTTGTAGAACAGGAAACTATTCTTCATAGAGATGAACTTTGGAACATCATATTCTTGACACAAGCGGAATTACCGGATTGACCATGTCTCTCTAATACTGAACCCACTACGAAGAACTCCCTTATCATATTCTTGAACATCTAGGGGTGGTATTTTGTGTGTAACTTTATCCTGTGCGTTGACAAACTATTTTTCCATGGAGACTTGAATCCATAAACGAAGCATTTGACAAGAATGTTTAACCAATGGATCAAGCTTGTCCATCTAATTAGCTAGATGCATAGAAGTAACAACAATCCTGACCACATTACTAGCTTTTCCTCACAGTAAATCAGAGATTTACTGTAAAATTAAGTTCATACTTCTCTTTTTTTTTCCCTTGGACTTCAGCTATCTGGTTATAAGTTGCCAAGGCAGTATCTCTATGATGAAGAACCTTATGTTCTTATCTTTATTGCAGAGGACAGAGGGAAGGGAAGAAAGACGGTGACAGGAAAAGGAGGAGTGACAAGTTCAATGTTGGTTGAGATCATGGAAGAGTCGATGCGCATATTTTGGAAGTTTATTTGTGCAGACAAATATGCACACGGCATTATTTCCAAATGCCGAAGAGGATCTAATGTACAGTCCAGTGACGCAATAGATGCCCAGTTTCTTATGGAAGTTCAAGATTGTGCTAGGAAGGTGATTTAATCTTAGAAACTGGATTACATCAGAATATCAGATTCCACTTCCGCCTCAGTGAACTTTGGTCGAATTCCTTCGTATCTACTCGGCTTCCTCAACTGTTATATGTAGCTTAATACTTTGTAATCTTGAATGCAGAGGAGGAAGATACTCGCAGAGTTGTCGAGGCACCAAAAAGGCATATGGAAGATATTTCGAAAGCATGAAGAAGGTGAAGACAGGGTTCTATATTTCTTCTGTCAAGTTGATCTCAGATTAGTTTCAAGGGTGTTGAACATGTTGAAAATAACGACAGATCAGTTGATTTGGTGCAGCAATAAGCTCAACAAGGTCCAGTTCGCAGACGGGAAAATACATGTAGAGCGTTCTTTTTTGTTATTTCCATGTTCATAGGAAGGTATACATAGAATGTTGCATATGTTTTGAGATGCATCTTGTTAGGGTAGCTACACATTTTTGTTTTCATTATCTGTAGTATGTACAGTTTTTTTTTGTTGATTTTGGTCTGAAATTCATAATGGAGAGTACTCGAGGTTGTTTTGGTGGTTACCATGGTATACTTTAAAATAGGATGGTATATAAAGTCAACAAATTGCAATTAAGATTATAGGATATACGGCTACATTTTAACTCTTGCGATTTTCATGTTATCCTAATGGTCTCCCTTTATTATTAATTTATATTTACACTTTCTTTGTCGCAATCTTTTTCAGGACTCGTTGAGGACACTAATGCTCGATTGTTCACTTTTAGCTTGCAATTTAGGCATCTATATTTTTTCCCTTCTCCTAAGTCCTTCATTTTTCCACCTATATTTGTTGAATTCTTGTGTTTTTATACAGCCATTTGCAGAGTGAGATCTGGACAAGCTATACAGTCTTATTACAAAGAGCCTATTTTTGATGTCTTGATACGATCACATAATTTTGAGAAAGAATTATTTATAATTGAATTTTTTAGACCTCGAAAAAGCACAAAGGAACATCCAAATCCCACAAGGCGAAGGAGCAGTTCCATAAAGGAAAGAAGGATGGCAAGAGTGGCGATAAACCCTTGAGATGTTTTCTTTGTATGGGGCTGCACCTAGCGCATGATTGTCCTAAGAAGAATGGCCTCTCGGTCATGATTGCCGAAAGGGAAGAAGATTCGAGGCAACCCAAGGAACAAACATTAGGTTCCTTGTAACTTCTTAATGCCATCACCGTAAAGATTGAAGTGCCCAAATCCAAGAACTAGTAGTTGTTTGTGCAAACCAAGATTGAAGGGAAAGAATCCAAAGTCTTGGTTGATACGGGTGCCACGCACAACTTCTTGGAGTCTAAGGAAACGGATCGGTTGGGCATCAAGTACAAAAAGGAAGACGGATGGCTTAAGACGAAAAACTCTTCTCCCAAAAAGATACATGGTGTCTCTTGGAACGTCAAGGTTAGCCTGGGTATGTGGACGGGACTCCTAGACTTTTATGTTGTTCCTATGGACGAATATGCCATAGTTCTTAGTATGAAGTTCATGGACAAGACAAAGATGGTGCCCCTTCCATATGGCAACACCATGTGTATCTATGAGGGAGGAGAACTTGCCATTGTGCCTCTGATTTGAGAAGATTCCTCCAAGACAAAAAAAATTCAGCCATGCAACTGACCCTGGATGTCTAAAAGGCTGAAGTTGTTGGAGGAAAACGAGATCATGGTGCCCATGTCGCTAGAGGACTTACCATCCAAGGGGGAGGTGGGAAAGCGATCGAATGGGGAGGTGCAAGAACCCTAACCCGAGGGAGCCTCCTAAACGAGAGAAGCAAAGAGGAAAGCAAAGAAGTTGGATTAGGGAAATATCCATCCTTCGATGGCTCCAAGTGGTGCTCCGATTGAACTCCAAATGAAGCATGGAGGGTTGTTTCAAAGGTGCATGGATTGGCGGGCGCCAAACGAAAGGAGGGAGCCATATGCCAAGAAGAATCCAAGTGCCTATCATTATGCCAAAGCTTGACGAAGGAAGTCCGAGGTGACCCCAAAATACTTGGCTAGGTTAGCCAAGAAGAAGGAAAGAGGGACGGACAAGGGTTTGAGGCATAGGGAGAAGTTGGCGCATGGGAAACACTTGCATAAGGCTAAGGCTAGTTGAAAGAAGGAGAACTTGGAGCGCATGGAGAATTCGACGCACGGGAAACACTTGCGTAAGGGTAAGGCAAGTTGGAAGCAGGAGTTATCGTTGTACAAAAACAAAAACAACATTGAGGCTTGCAAGAAGGATGTGAGGAGGGCGTCCAACATCGAGGCTTGCAAGAAGGACGTGAGGAGGATGTCCAACATCGAGGCTTGCAAGAAGGACGTAACGAGAGCGTCCAACATCGAGACTCACAGGAAGGACGCGACGAGGGCGTCCAACATCGAGGATTACAAGAAGGACGTGAGGAGGATGTCCATTATCGAAGCTCACGAGAAGGACACGACGAGGGCGTCGTGGAAATAGGTGGGGGAGAATGACACAGACTAGCTAAATTTGGAGTCCTGCCCGAAACGAAACCCAATCCAAAGTGGCTCAAAAGCTAGCCATGTTCCGGAACGTTCTCCACCTTTCTCCAAACTTCTCCTTACTTGTAAATGTCTAGGGTATTCTAGAGAATTCTAGGAGAGGAAGAGACTTTAGATCTTTCCATTAGGGTGTATATAAGGAGGTGTTGGCTCATTTGCCAACCCATTCTCGGGAATCCACCGATCCAACACACAAGAGCAATACAAGCATCCAAAGTTCTCCAAACACAAGCGTTCTCAAAGTTCTTTACTCATCTTTACTAGCATTTCACAAGTTTTGAGCAATTGTCTCAAGGAGGAAATACTGAACTTAGATACGAGCCAAGGTTGTCTAAGTGCCGCACGGTCTTGAAAACAATAAGCCCGTGACATTTGTGATGGGTGCTCCGGGAACGTTCCATGGTCGACTCTTTCCTAGTAGCTCCTTCCATTTTGTTCATTCCAACTTCAGTGTTCACTGGCTGTCTAAGGTTGAATACTTGCATCAGATAAGCTGCTTAAAAACGTAAGTTACCTTTATGAGTGTTTTAATTTAATAACAATTTTTGTAGAATTGATTTCTTTTAACATGGCATAAATCAATTGTGACGTGGAGAGGTATTGACTCGATGATATGCAATACTTCCTCAACCTTGTGGTAAGGAGTTCGAGATTGGCTCATGACGACAACAAGAAATAATGTTTCTGTATTATAACAAGATAATACAATATCCTACTCCTCAGCAGACTCCATACTTGACTTTAAACCAGTTTATTGGTAGTTGTTTTATGAGAGGTGAGAGCATTAAGCACTTGGGAGTTAATGTATAAATATTCTATGTGCCGAATAGAATATGTAACGATGGACACATAGATTATTTACATCAATAACTTGCTTTGTGCATGCAGTTGGTTTCTTAGTATACTCTGTCTTCAATTTGGTTGCGTTACCTCATTTTTGTTATTTTGTTCCTGATTTCATTTCTCCTGCTTCATTTTGTATGGCTTGAAGACTCCACCAGCGTTAACGACTGACAAAAGATTACCGGTTAACAAAGGAAAGATCTATATCTCAATGACTAGCCCTACGATCGTAAGCCAAGCATACCTTGATCAATTCCAAGAGCACTTCACCATGTTCTTGCGATCTCGGTCCACGGAAATGCTTCCAAGTGGGCCGATGATCTGGATTCTCCATGGTAGACTCCCTGCAGATCCGACCCTTGAAACAGAAACCAATGTCGACAGCCACATTGTGTGGGAGCAGCTTGCTGAAGCCATTTCTCAACTGGTTTCAGAGGTAGTGTTTTCGCATACTTCGCTTGCCGTTAATCTAGTATCACTTTTACTTTGCACGCCATGACCTGATGTTACTCTTCACCAAGGTGCTAAATATGAACTAGTGTTATTTTCACTTCGACTTTCTGTTTCTCTGTTTTAGGGACTGATTGAGGAAGAGAAACTAGATTCATTCAATACATCGTGACAGCAGACAAAGTGCGAGCAATAGTTGAAGATGAAGGATCTTGTCAAGTCCAGTTTATCGAAACTTTGGTGCAAGAAACAGATGGCAAAAATGAACCCTTACAGATCAGGGCCGAGAAGCGGTACAAGAATATTAGAGCATTTACAGAACCTCTATTATCTCATCATTTTGGAGAGAATCATGGACAAACTCTATGATAAGGTTCATGTATTAGTGACTGAAGACTTTACCAAGTACGGCACCAGGAAGATGGTAACCGTAGTTTTAACTCTTCGTAGAAAAGCTTATTAGACATGTGCATTTGTAATGTCCTAAGATTTTCAGTCCAATAACTGTCAGACACGTGATGTTACCGTCGCTTCAAATTCCTTTTGAAGCAAGGCGACAAGATTATAAGGGGTTTAAGGATCAGAAACATAGGACACTAACAAGAAATATCCAACTTACAAGTCTTAAATTACATAAAAATCGTACGTCTGGAAATATCGACAAAACATTACAGAAAATCGAATCTAGTCATCATCTTTATGTCATGATCCCTTCCACGACCCTTTATTAACTGAAACGATACTAATGTCTTTGATGAGGACTGAGCGTGCATAGATGATGAACAGGATGCAGACGAAAGATCTGAATCTGCAGAAAAGGAAGAACCGTCTGCACACACTGAAGAAAACTATAATGCAGCAGAGCCAGAGTAATCAATGATGCAACAACAACTGGAACACATAATTGATGAACAAGATAAAAGAAAATGGATCAAGACACACACACAGGATGACATCATTGGAGACAAGGATGTACCTGTGCAGACTAGAAGAGCAACAACAAGAGAATGCTTGTTTGTATGTTTCATTTCAAAAATGAAATTAAAGAAAATAAATGAAGCTCCAAGTGATCCAAACTGGGTTGATTCCATGCAAAAAGAATTGAATGAGATTCAAAGAAACAAAATATGGTATTTGGAACCAAGACCAAAAAATTATCCACTTGTTGGCTGCAAAGTTCAGGAATAAAACTCATGAAAATGGACCAGTCATTAGAAAAAAAGCTAGGCTAGTTGCAAAAGGTTACTCACAAGAAGAAGGAATCGATTTTGATTAGAACTTTTCCCCTATTGCAAAATTGGAAGCTATAAGGATGTTCCTTGTCTATGTCGCATATCAAGTATTCAAAGTCTATCCAATGGATGTGAAAAGTGCCTTCCTAAATGGAAAGCTGCAAGACGAGGTATATGTTGAACAACCTCCTGGTTTTGAAGACTTTGAACATCCAAGACACGTTTATAGGTTAGACAAGACATTGTATGGAGTGAAACAAGCTCCAAGGGCATGGTATGAAACTCTCTAAATTTTTCTATGTGAAAATAACTTTCAGAGAGGGAAGGTAGACATCACCTTATTTCTTAAGAAACATAAAGAACATATACTGTTAGTGTAAATTTATGTTGATGGCATTATATTTGGTTACACTAATAATAAACTCTGTAAAAGATTTTACTCCATTAATGAAATTCAAATTTCAGAAGAGTTTAATGGGAGAATTGACATACTTTCTAGGACTTCAGGTACAACAGTTAGGAAGTGGGATTTTCATAAATTCATCCAAGTACCTCAAGAGCATAGTTAAAAAGTATGGATTAAAAAATACAAACCACATTAAGACTCCCATGAGTGCAGTAATAAAAATAGATAAGGATGTGAGTGGCAAAGAAATAAGCCAAACAATGTATAGAGGAATAATAGGCTCACTACTATACCTTACTATAAGTAGACCTGACATCCAATACTCAATCGACGTATGTGCTAGGTATCAATCTGTTCCCAAAGAATCCTATTATACTGCAGTAAAGATAATCCTGAGATATCTCAAAGGAATTCCAAATCTGGCTGTATGTTATCCTAGGGAATAAGATTTTATACTAACAGGCTATTCAGATGCAGACTTTGCAGGTTGTAGAGTTGACAGGAAAAGAACAACTGGATCATTTCAATTTCTTGATGCAAGACTGATTTCATGGTTCAGCAAGAAGCAGACCATTGTGTCAACCTCTACTGTAGAAGCAGACTACTGTATGATACTTACTAAAACTTCAATATTTTAGAATGACAATTTCAGAAAATCCAATTTTTCATGCAAGGACCAACCACATTGATGTCAGATATCACTTTATTAAAGATCATGTGCAAAAAAATCACATTAAATTGGAATATATTCCAAAAAAAAAAACAAATTATAGATATTTTTACAAAGCCTATTGATAGAGCAAATTTATTCTATTCTGAGGTGAATTGGGTATAATTGATTTGAATCAATAAAATGGCCAAAATGCTCTATTGCTCTATTGCATATGTAGAATACAGACTACCATTATTTTTGCTCTACTGCTCCACAACATATGTGGGATGCAGACTAACATTATTCTTGCTCTCCTGTATTTTTATTTTTGAAAAGAAAATAACGTTTTAAAAACTGATTGCCTAGAAAAACGCAACGGTTAAATCAATGACTGAATCTGAGTAACGCCTAGTAAAAAATGGCATTGGTAATTTTTTTCAAAGGGTATAAATTCTGAAAATTTTCAATAAGAAAGACACTTTTACTCTCTCATTTTCTCTCTTGATATTGCGCTCTACTGTAAACTTAATTGCGAAACCCTAATTTCACAAACTCTTTCAATTTGCTATCATAATTCGGAAACTCTCTCAATTTCACTGAAAAATGGCCAACATCCGATCCAACACTTTCAAAAACGACAAATCACAAGAACAACGAAGCCCAACAAAGAAGGTGGAAGTGCATACAAGAGTGGTTCTAGATTTCGAGACACTGAGGAAAAAATCAGATGAGGTAAAAAAAAATCTGAGCTGATTCAAGATGTAGGGCTTAAATATTTCTGTGAGAAAACCAGCAGGATTTACGATGATGAGGTAGTGAATTTCATCGAGAAGGAAAATGTTACAGCCGACCACCAATTCATCACATACACCTCTACGAGACGAATTGGGATCAACATAGGTCCAAATGACTTCGAGAAGTTCTTCAAGGTTTTGAATGAAGGTCCTAGAAGCATCCTACTCTTTGTAGTAACTGATAGAAGGCATGCGATGCTCAGCGAAGAGAGGTAGAAGGATGAAGAAAAACAGAGAATTCTCCAAAGATCAGATCACATCTGACCAACAAGATATTATGTGTACGATTCTCACCAAACACAAGCTCAACTAGGCAAAACTGCTTATGTATCAACTAGCAAAGGCTATAGAAGCAAAACAAACTCTGTTTGGAAGGGTCATCAGCATTATTCTAAAAGAAAAATTAAAGCTGTCTAACAAAGTAGGAAGGCCATGGACTGTGGTCAAGCAGATTGACGTAAGAAAGATAGGTAAGCAGCGTATAGGATTCTCAAAGAAGCCAGCAGTAGTGTAGACTACTGCAAAGGCTGCAGACGAGCCTGAGAAGAAAGTTGAAAAAGCCAAAAAGAAGGTAATTAGCAAGGACCAACCAATCAGAATGAAGCAAACGAAGGAGACCAGAAGAAAACTTGTTCTACAGACCTCAGACGAGGAGACGATATTAGATCACCCTACTATAAAGCCTATAGAGATAGAAGCAGAAGCATAGTCTGCATCAGCATAAGAGTAGAATAGACAAACAACTGCAGCAATTGAGGGCTCATCCTCAAGAACCTTACCACCTAAGGAACCAAAGCTTGTTGTACTTCATGATGTTAATATAGCACTAAAATATCTGAAGGCTGGTGCCAATGAAAACCTTCAGAATCTCATATTGGAAGCTCAAAATAGCTATCAAGAGATTAGAGAAGGACTACAAGCATAGCTCAGGCAAGAGCTCAGTGCACAAGGGTATACAAGAAAGGAGATAGAGGTCATTGAAGCCAAACTCATAATGATGCAGACTGAGCAATCTCATGATACCTCTACTGCAAACACAGTGACAATAAGGTCTGCTACAAATGAAGCATTCACAACAGCAGTCATTCCAATTTCTTGTATAGGAATGGATCTGTCTGTAATTAAAGCAGATCGTCCCTCAACCACATCAGAAACTTAGGCTACGACAACAACAACCACAGTCACACAATCTCCAGAGAAGGAGGAGATTATAAAAGCTCTGAAGATGGTCCAGACCATACAAGAAAAGGTCCAAGAACATAGAGCCAAGACTAATGAGATGCTTGGTAAGGCTCAAAAGGAAGAAATGATCCAAAATTTCATCAAGCGGCACAAGCTCCCAATCAAGAGGACAACCAAGGCTACAAGGCCAAAGCTTATTTCGTCAAGTCCAACTACAAGATACAAGATAAATCTAGATGGCTCCAGGATAGAAATTGGAGTAGTTTATAGCATGACGGAGACAAAAATCCATTAACTTTTACAGATTCAGAAAATGGAAGCCAACAAGAAGAAGAAACCCACTGAACCTTACATCCTATTCAGTGGTGTTCTTGAAGTCAATGACTCAACACTGAAGATAAGAAGGCATAGACAGGCATAACTGCAGCACATTGAATTTGTGCACACTTTTGAAGTAGAGGTTTAGTTGAAAAGATTGGTAGATAAACATGTCAGGCAACATTAGAGATCTATGATTATTTCTCTAGGCCAACCATTGGGAGATCACAACCATCAGAAAATGATGATGATGATGATGATATTATTACACATCTTGAAGCCCATGGTGATGATGATATCATTAATCAGGTAGTTGAAGAAGGAATCCATAAGAAGTCAAATAGTAGAACCATCTGTTACAGAAGAACTAGCAGCAAAGTCACTAGCAGTCGAGTCCCCAGCAACAGAGTCACCTACAATGGAATCCCTAGCGATAGAGCTTACTTTCCCAGAAGAACCAATAGTGCAAGAGGAATCACAAGCAGTTGATGCATCACAAATTAAGGATGTAGTAGAGACTACAATAGAATAAGTCCCTGTAGACTACCTATAGGCCACAAATCAAGCAGAATTCACACAAGTTACAACACTTGATCTCACTCCTACTCAGATAGATGATATAGTCATAGTGGAAGACGAATCTATGGAAACAAACCAATTGCAAACCGAAGAGTAAACCGCAGGAGGCAACGCTCTCAAAGGCATCACTCTCGAGGAAATCAACCAGCACTTGATGAGTGACACTCCGTCTAGATAGTAAGGACAATGCTCACTAAAACATCGAGCTTTCACCACAATCTTCATTCGGAATGGTGTAAACTAGGACAGATCCACCATCTATAGGTTTTCCCTATTGTCTACTCTATAGTGGTACATCTGATAGTCAGAGGATACCCCAGACTACAGCTTGGAGTCTGAGGCAATCCTTGTAGATGATAAAATGACACAAATCCTTGAAAGGCCATCCTTTACTGTAAGAACAGCAGCAGAGACTGAACCATCTATATATCAAGAGTCATCTCTATTAGAAACTGTAGTTGAATATAGACTCAGGTAACTAGATCAGAAAGTCTACAACCTGCATCAATGGACAAGGGATACATGCAAGGAACTCCTCGGCAGCCTGCAACCAGTTGCAAAGGAATTGGGAGCTGAGAAAAACAACCAGGAAAAAATGCTTTGAAGATTTTCAGGCAACTCTCTCCAACATGGCCGAAGGACTTGTAGATCAAATACAAAGGGCTAATGCACTAAATCTTCAACAGAACAGGCTCAGTGCCTCTAACCTGAATAAATTAAGGGGACAATATTCTATTGATCTATGCAAACTTCAAGCATCCTTGCAAGCCACTCAACAATAGCTTTTAGGGCACATCCGTAATAATGGCATCAGATTAGGATTGCTGGAAAACAAGCTTCAGTTAAAGACTGCCAAAGCTATAATTGCTCAACACCCCACCATCTCTGAACTGAGAGCCCTGAGAACTACAATTGAATCCTCATATTTGCACTTAATGTTAACAAAAAGAGGAAGAAGATCGCAGAGCAAAGAAAAGAGGCAACAAGACTTCCTGAACAAAGGTCTGTAGAAAAAGCTACAGCCAAGGAGAAAACTGCATAAGACCTTAAAATAAGATCAACAGCTACAGCAGAGGGAGAAAGGTCTGCAAAATGGCAAAAGCCTTGAGGGGAGAGGACATCAAGCGACACAACTCAGAGGGAGCAGCCCCACGTAGAAAGAAGAAAACATCACAGTACATAAGAGGAACAACCTCACAAGCACAACAAAGGTAGTGAGCAGTACAGGTAAAAGGTAATTATCTTTGCTACATCTTTGTCTTAGATTAAGTTAAAAAAAAACAGTGTAATTTAGTTAGTTTGCTTGTTGTTTTACTTAGGATTTTTGTTAGCATCAATTTAAGGGGAGATTGATAGGAATGTGCAATCCCTCCATTTGTATTGAAATTGATGAACAAAACTTAGGAGTATTAGCCATGAGCTAGTTAGTGTGTTTAGGCTGGAAATGAGGTAGATAGCTGTAGTCTAGGTCAGATGCTGAGCAGCAAACAGCCACAGATGGAGAGCATTGTGTGGGCTACCAGATGCAGATTACTAAAAAGTATTTCATCTAAGCAACTAAGAAATGCATGGGCAATAAAAGACCTGCAAATGTTTTAGGATCTGGGATTGAACTTGTAGACAAGGACCAACACAGTAATACATGGATTGCATCAGATCTGGTTGTAGACGAGGTTGTAGTAGGGACTGGGTGCAGACGAGGTCTCAACAATATTGAGTGTAGATTGAGGTGCAGTAGAGATGGTTGCTGAGGTTGGATTAGATATCTGAGGTTCAGTCAAATCAAAGATTTGACGTTCAGAGTGTGATAGTACGAGGATCCAAAAAAGGTGAGCAGTCAATCTCAGTTGAGGTTCACATATGACCAGCTGTCACATGAGATCCTGCACATAAGTTACGGGTTCATTCCCTCAGCCTATAAGAGGGGATCGATGAACATCAGTGAGTAGAGCTGTTGAATGAGAAATTAAGTGTGCAAACTTGGAAAACAATCCAAGATTCAAAGCTACTCAAGTGAGCTGAACTGAAAAAGAAAAAGGAAGAGGGTTCACTAGTCTGCACTGAAGAATAGAAGTTGCAGCAGAGCCCAGTGAAGGATGTGTGAAAGGATCTAGGTTCTTTGCCTTTTGACAAGTTAGCTAGCTTATAAAAGAGGTTGTCTTGTAGGCCATAAACAAGAAGATAGTGAACTCATCTCTTGGAGTGACTAAATCGGTCACCAGGGGAAGACTTGACTAAGCTCTCGATTATCAGTTGATAACGAGTGTCTGAACCAGTATAAATTCTGTGTTCTTTACTTGCTGTCATTGCTATGTGTATTTAGAATTGTTAGAAATTAATCACTACAGCAAAATAGAGACAAACTTATAGAGTTTAAGTCTCTACTGCAGACTACCTTAGTTGTCTACAAAGAACATCAGTGTTCAAATCAACAACTCCGTTGCATTGCACTGATAAAACTTAAAACAACCTATTCACACCTCTCTAGGTTGAACATGTGGATCTAACAGTAAGCAAGCAGTCCTCTGTACAACTTGATGACATTTTCTTTTTTCTTGTGAAGGCTTTCTTCTTCGGTATGATCCAATCCTACCATAGGCTCCAACTAAATATTATAGGCCCTAACCGTGGATTAAAATTCTTGTCTATAACTATATGTGTTTTCTTGAGAATGGCCTTAGGTTGTCCTTGACATGTTTTACTATAATAATCCCTAAATGAGGATTTGGAGGGTGGATTTCATCTTCTCACCATGTGACTTGGGTACGATTTAGGGTACCGTTTATAACTATGGCTATGTTTTGGGATAAAAGGATGAAGGAATGGGGTTTTTCCTTGTTAAGCTATAAATAATACCCTTCATCTTATATAAAACAAAAGGGCTTTGATTTATTAGTCCCTCAAAGTGGTATAGGAGTAGGTGTTGTAAGAGGGTTTAGAAATTTGAATTGCTATCCTCATCTATTTTGCATTTGGTATGAGATAGGTCGGTGCATTTTCTATTCTACAAGCTTTAAAGAGCAATAGCATGAGTGAGCTCGTTAAGGTACAAAAAACAATGTAGAATTTCCGTTACAAGATTTCATATTTGGAATGATTGGTTCATCAAAAATCTTTTTCTCAATCATTATTTTGGTGGGCGATACTCTTTTAAAAGCTATTGTTTTACGAAATTTCCCTAAAGTTGTTCCAGCATCATAGTTCTTGGTTTTCTTAGTGTTGAGATACAAATGATAAAATTGACGTATTACTATTAGTTGAATTTTTGATAAAGTTGGTTTCGCGATATAGTATCAAAGCAAGTGTGATAGTGAGGTAACGAGTTCGAATCGTGTAACCCCTAGTTGTTGTGTTTGTGGTGTTTGTGTGGCACTTGCTTTGTGTTGGGTTACTGCATTGCCCATGTAATGCCCATGTAAAAACCAGGTGGGGTTTCACGTGAGAGGAGTATTAGGATACAAATAATATACTGGATCTACTATCATTAGTTCGAACGTTTGATAGAGTTGATTTCTCGACACTTACCTCTAGTGAGCATTATTTTCTGCCATATACTCATGATATGCATTCAGACCAAACACTTGTCTATGCGTTGTGCACAATTTGCTCCGTTGTTGCTGCTCCTTTGTGCTGTTATCTACCCAAAGAATTCACTATCTCATTCACTAAGAAAACCAAGAACTATGATGCTGGAACAACTTCAGGGAAATTTCGTAAAACAATAGCTTTTAAAAGAGTATCGTGGGAAGGCCAATAGCTCTGACCTTTCTGACCTCCATCTTCAACTGATCCACTAACTCTTGATGCTCCCAGTGTTTCCAAGGCATTTGATTCTTCAGAGCCAGAATCTGATGGATTATTTGTGTTGACTTCTACTTCAGCACTATCAAGCTGCACATCTGGTTCTAAATTGGAAGAGGCATCCCCAGTTTGTGACCCTTTTTGCCCTTCTGGTATTTGTCCATCATCACTAGCATATCCTTCTTCTAGGTCAGCCAGTTCCTCTGTCAGCTCATCGTCTTCAAACTCACTAAACTCCGATCCGCTTTCCAATAAGAACCCATCACTGGATCCATGAAGCAAGGAGCTCCTGATAGAGAACTTGTCGCTGGAACTAGCATCATCAGAATCACAATCTGATGAGACAACTATGACTTCACCATTTTGATTAGCTTCATCACTGGCCAAATCTTGTAACCTCTCATCATCTTTATCCTCATCATGGATGGACTCATTTTTTAGACGCTTTTCAGGCACAGAAGATTCACCAGCTGTTCCATCAGTCTCTAATGTACGGAACACCTCTTCATACCTCGGAAACTGAAACCTGAGAAAGGATTCTGTTACCTCTTCTTCTGCATCCTTGATCACTTCCCTATTCAAACCCAGCGATTCCGAACCGCAGTCAACAATCCCTGGTTCTCTTTCAACACCATCAGGATCACATACACTGTTCGAATTAACATCCTCTATGAAACCGTCATCAGCTTCTCCATCTCCCTCGATCCTACTAAAATCAACTAGGGAACTCCAATCACGCGTCGGTAGCATAAACATCCCCTGAAACCTTACAAAAATAAGGAACCAACAAGATCAGCTAAACCGTTATCATTTCTAATACCAATATGCCAAACTCAGCAATGATCGAAACCGATTACCTTAAGAACAAGTCACACACAAATCCATACAGAACAACCACACCAGTGGATACAGAGCCCAAAAACCCCAACAAAACCACCACAATCTTCCTCCACCGAAACCCGCTCTCAGAACCCATCTCACAAAACCCAAAAACGAACAGATAGAGCAAAAAGGCACCCATAAAAAAGTCCGTGACAATGATCTCAAGCCATTTTCATTCAAATAAAAGCAAGAAACATGGTGTAGACAAACACAGGGGTCCCATGAACTTGATACACCTCCAAAACTCAAACTTTTTCCATCAAGATTTGACCTTTCAACAATTCAACCAAAAGGGTATCCGTTTCTCTATCTGGGTATTCTCAAACCTTTACAGGATCGTATAATTTGGGATTGTGAGATTTGACCTAATTGTGAAAGGGAGAGTGGATTAAGGTTTGAGGAGAAGAGGAAGAACAGATGTCTCTGTTTGATTGGAAAGGGTTTGAGAGAGTAGTTGTGTGGAAACTGAAGTGAAGAAATCTTTGGGGCTTTCCCACGTTGAAGGGTTCGAGGTTCTTTGTTGTCTTGTTTTGATCTCGTGTGTGTTTTGGTGTTGGAGAGATGAGCCATTAGGGCTTCCAAACGGTTCATATTCCCGTGAAACTGTTCTCCCAGGTGGCGATGAAATATTTCATTTAACAAAATTTCGGACAATCTTAAAAAATACTATTTCATTTATTTTGAAATAGATGAAGCATTAGCAATTTGATGACAAAAATGAACTATTTCATAATATAAGTTTTACAACTATACATATTTTGAGATATTTTATTTTTAATTTTAATTATATCAAAAAAAATTAAATTAACTTATGATTAAAATTCATAACTTAATCTATCAATATTGTTATAATAATTTTACACAAAAATATTTAATAATATTAAATTAGGTCTTAAAATATACATCATTATAAAAAATTTTAAACTAAGAAAATAAAAGGAAACTTTTTTCTTAAATGATAGGAAAAACAAAAAAATTTCTCAAACTATACTCATCTCAAAATTTATTCTCTATTAATGCGATTGATCATTATTAGTGAGAAGACACATTATACATCTCTCAAAAAAAAAAAAAAAGATGCTGTGTGTTTTAGGTAGGAGAGAAGACGCCTGCGCCTCTTTTGCTGTGTTATTTTTCCCCCCACCAAAGGTGTAACCAGGTCCATGCTAGCTTTTCGTATTCCCGCAACAGAGTTACTCTAATGATTCCTCGCCACGTGGTGTCGTCTGAAGTCAATGTGCCTAAGCCCTCCCGCTTGGTCCTTTTCAAGGGTGCATGCAAATTTTTCACACATCTACGCAGGACGTCTATAACAAGAACGCAGGGTGTTTTTTTTCATGACTAAAACGCACAACTGTCTTTTTCTTGTATAAACGCACCACGTTTTTTTCTCATTACAACAATCAAACACACTAGATTAGGAATAAACTTTGAGTGGAATATAATTTGAGAATTTTTTTTTGTTTTTCGTACTATATATTAGGAAAAAAAATCCAGAGTAAAATAATATAGATACCATTTATATGAACGATTGTGATTTAAACAACGCAAATGAATGATTAATATTAAATCATATCTTTTGAATCTCAATTTTTTATTTGTGTTGTCTTAATTTTAAGTATTTATTTCTCACTAAATACATCCATGTCATGATACATATTTCCTTAACCCAAAAATAATAATCCTTAAGTCCTATTTATTTGTCTAATGATAACATATACTTTGAGGAGTTTTGTTTTTCATGTTAATAATGTCACAAACTTACGTCATTCACTTAAAATTGAAGCTCACAAATTTGACAGAAACGATGTTCTTAGAGACAGAGGGATTAAGATAATAGAATGAGTTTAGCTCGTAAAACCTGGAGGAGATCAGCATGGATGCAAGGCATGAAGATGAGATGTTTGAAGCTGTCTAGGACGAGGTTCTTATTTTCAGAAATGAGGTACCTAAGGGATTAGAGAGAACACACAAATAATGCAAGTGCAACAATTAGTTTAACAAGACTAAGTATGCGTCTGGTGAATCTTCAACAAAATAATATGTCTCAAATCATTTATAATAACTTGATCCGATAAGAGATTTTTTATGTGTATATGGAACTTTTATAAAATTTAATTAAAAAAATAGAATTTTTTTAATAATTATGGGATTTACCGTAGTAGTTGAAAGGCTAATTAATGAAATATATTGTACTGATTTGATATTTTTTATATGAAAAACTTTATTAAGAAAAAATAAACACTACTACATACATTCCAAAATAACCCAAATAAAAAAATTATTGAATAATATGAGACAGAATAGATATGTTAAAATTTTGGAACCGCAAATATATGATTGGCCTTTAATCAACTCATTGGCTTGCATTTGCTCCGTCCCATAATAAATATAATGTTTTTTTATTTGGGATGTCTCAAAATATTTATATTTTTTTTTCTCTCATAATATACCCCACTTGTTCTACAATCCTCACTTTTTTCTCTCACAAGTATAACAATAAATCCCATTATTATTATTATAAAAATATTTTAATTCAATTTAAGAAAATCGACACATATATAGATCTACGTTCGAGTCAAATGATTAATGTAATTCTTGAGAAATTTGTGTCCATTCACCAAGCATTGAACAGATTAAATTGCTTCCTTTCATTAAGATCCCTTTTACATGTAAAAGTTGACAAAAAGAAAAAAATAATAATGGTAGTCAACTATATATCTGATCAAAAATTTTCGACCAAGTTATTAAGAGTACGGCGTAAACCTCTCAATTCTCATCATGCTAGATCTCTCGCGATTTCATACTTTTACGATATGCGTTAGAGAAAGAAGCATTAATCCCTTTCCGTTAGCATTCGGTTATATTTTATTTTTTTGATTATAAAATTAACCACTCAATTCTAAATTTTGAAAAAAATCTTAATTTTCATCAAATGGGGTATTCATTTTTTTTTTTTTTTTTTGACAAAAATCCCCTCGAAGGGGACAATGTGTCTATGTTCAAAAGTGAAAAGAGTTAAATGAATAAATAATGGAAAGTTCAGAGAGATATGTGTTATTTTCCTAATCGTTATTTCCACAGCGGCTGTTAGGTGTTATGATTCTTTATCCATTATCAGAGTTTTTTTTCCCCACTGTTATTTACATCTAAAATTCATACCAGAAATGACCTGACACTGGTCATCTCCAATGATCAAACGGTGTTCCGGTATGTGTAGTTTCATATGTTCCGTTAGTGCAATCTAATTGAAATGTTGACTATAGTGGTGGACACGGTATCAATTATGCCGTTAAAGACTCGACTTTGTACAAGTACATCAAACTTGCGAAACACTAGTTCAGTGAATTATAGTGCTATGGCTTACAGTGCCCTTAAATAGGTAAATTGGACATAGCTTCATAATGGATCAATGATTGAACGATTATGCACTAGAAACAGTGCATTTGAGTACATATGTGGATAGATGATCATGTAGATTTGATAATTTACTTGCAGATATGTGTATATGCAAGTTAAAACAAACTTTAGACTTCTTACAAAGTAATAACAATTGTAAATTAAAATAACAGCATTTTATAGCAAAAAAAAGAAAAAGGAGTGCAACATAGCGCTTAACAATAGATCAGATTACAGAACTATGGTCGATTATCATCTCAAGTTAAAACGACGTTGACGGAACATGTCATTACTTAGTGAGTAAGCTTCTAATAATAGTGGCCTCTTCACTATCTGCCTCTACCGTTGACAAGAGTTGCGATAAACTATCACTGAGATCGTCCAAACTCGGAAGCTGATACCTAACAAACTGTTAGTATATTAGTCTAGATTAATCAAAATAGAAACGGAATAAGAAAACAGGGAACAATAAACTTAGTCGAGACGAGAAAATCCTTTATCGTTACGATAGTATTGTTCCGCTCTGGTACTATCGGTTACTGACAATTTACATCCCAAGATACAACGATTAAAAAAACATCTTTGAGCAGGAACGCAACAAACTCGAATGAACGTCCTATCATTTTCTGTTCTGAACTCTTTGAGATTGGAGTCGGACACCAGATGTAGGAGATAATGGACATTAGAGGAGAAGAGAGGAATGCATGGACTGATAGAGATTCAGCGTGTTTAGATGTGTTCCTCAACTCTAGAAACGCTGGTATTTATAGAGCTATAGAAGGAGTTCTGGTTTTGGAGGGAAATTTATCTGACAGCTTTTGGAGGGAAAAATGTGATAATTTCATAACTGCCCACTCTCCTCACTAGTTAGACTGGAAATTAGACTTGGGTTTGGGTTAGCCTGTCCTTAGACTAAAAATAAGGATCTCGTTGGGCCGGGCCATACATGCGATCCGATCTAATCTAATGCAAAAATGAGTCGAGCCGGATTGGCGTGCATGCGCGTGTGTGCTGGACTACACCTAGGTCCTCTCCCTCACACAAAATTGGGTACTCCTTGGGATTTCAACCCCTTTATCATCCTTAACTCTTATAAGGGATACCTATCCTTACAAGAATTCCAATGTGAATAATAACAACATTACACAATATCAAGTTTATGCATTAATGTTTTATTCACTAGAAATTTAACAAACTACTTTGATCTACTTCGAACGTAGTTTACAAAAAGCACAAAATTGTAATATTCTGATAGCGGAAACATACATAAAATACGATCCAAAGTTAATTGATTTCCCACACAAACAACACCTTGAGCCTCGAGTTGATCATTCGAGCACTCTTAGTAGTTTTTCTATATGGCTCCCTATCGTTACATATAGAGAATCTATCAAAAAAGAAGCTACGCAGTAGATTTCATATCCCTATCTCTATCCCTATATGATTCCCTATATATATCATATATTTTTTTCCTATATTTGAGGAACCAAAGTTCTATTCTCTATACACTATATATCATTAAAATAATACAAAATTAATATTTTTATTAGAAGAAAGTGTAAATATTAAAAAAAAGAAAATTATTTTAGGTAAATAAAATAGAAAATATTATTTAAAAATGGAATAATTATTATTATATTATAAAATATAGTAAAAATATTAATAATATATAAGATTTCAATGTCAAATAAAAAATCAATAAATAAAAATTATACAAATCTATATAGATAATTGATATAAGAAAGCTGTTGTGTGAATGAGGAAAAAACTAATGTTAGTGATAAAAAAATATTATATCAAAAAATAATATTATAGCACTATATCGTATGGATAGGGATAAAAAAATATATTATGAATTGCACTCAAAAAGGAGGGAAGAGATCTGGTGTTAGTGCAAAAAAAAAACCCATCACCCCATTTTCATGTATCAAACAAAAAAGAAAAAAAGAAAAAAATGTCACTGCCATTATTTTTGTGGGTTTTTTTACGTATGGCATACAACATCATTGCAGGAAATCCGGGTCACAAGAAGGTGGTCCATGATATTGGCATATGAGTACTTTGGTTGTATTCTGCTTGTATGCGATACGTATTGATTAGGCAATAAGTAGAAGTTGTTATAATAATAAAGGATATGTGTCATGTTTTTAATGGTTCCGATAATACTATAAATAGTATCTCCGAGTGTAACGAACTGATGAACACACATAATACAACTACTCATTTCCTCTCATTTCTCTCTATAATTCTTTGATTTGTTGTATCTTCTTGTTCGATTTTGATCATCCATGTTGTTTCCATGGTAACATAGTGTTAGAGTTAGGATTTGCGATTAAGATTTCCATTTTGTCTTTGATTTTGAGTTTGCTTTGCAATTGAGATTAATTTGACCTAATTGAGGAGAGTGATGACCAATCGTGAACATTCCTCATCTCTACAACGACGACATATGATTAGAGATCGATTTCAAAACAAGCTATTGATTCTCAATGTTCTTCCATCATTTTGATCATCCGAAGTTTATCTTGTGTATAGATGGCAATTTAGGAGAATTAAATTATTTGCACAGAAAACAGTTGAAAGATCGTATAACTCAAGGATGTCCATCTAGATAATGTTGATGATGGGGTCATCTGTTGATGATCAAGACTAAGAAAAGAATAACAATAAAGTTGTATTGAATATGCAATGGTGTAGTTGGGTCTTTGCCTTTGACCTCCTCCCTAGTTCTAAATTGTTACAAGATGTAAGATAGTTATATCTTATGCTAAAAAGATTATATAGTTATATCTTATGCTAAAAAGATTATATGGGACGTATCTTATGTAATTATCTTGTACGGGAAATCCTTTTTCCCTATTATCTAATTTTTTTTCTTAAAGATAATTATGAATCTTATCTTCTCCGTCATCAGTATGCCCCTGAGCTTATGGTCCGAGTTGCTTCAATTCGGTTTTGGAGCTTGTTTATGTCTGAATTGTTGACTTGCTGCATGTTTTGACTAAGACATTATACTCTGGACTTTTATGTTACCAGATCTTTTGAAGTTGGTTCTTCAAGTTGGCTGGGATAACATGTCGACGATGGTTGGGATAACACGACGATGTTCCTTATTTGGAATTTTGAATTTGAGAAGATTTCTTTGCTTTTTGTTTACTCTCTTTGGATATGCGAATCGATTTGATTTTCTCCTTGGGAACTGGCATGGTCATGATGGCTGTTGATGGCATGTTGCAGTCATTACTCCTCTTGATTAGACTGTTACTGTGGTGCTCCATGATTGTTATAGTAAGCATCAACTCCTGTTTTTATCAAATTCAATATCATGATCACTCCTAATTGATATCACCTTAGTGCCTTTTTCATTTTGAACTTGTCTTAGAAATCTAGTTAGCAGACTTCAAGTTTCACTCTTCTTGTGAAAAAACATTATTGATATATAATTAGGGTATACTTCTTTCTATTTAAACTTTCTACTTCTATTGGACCAAAAAAATCCATGTGCAGTAGTCCTAGGAATCAAACTGATTTTGATGAGTTTAGGGATTTGAAACTTGCTCCAGTCTGCTTTTCCTCTTGGCATGATTTGCATAACTTGTTCTTTTTGAACTTGATTTGAGGAAAACCTCTTACTAAGCTTTTTGAGGATAGCTTGGCTATGGTTTTGAAACTTAGATTTAGCTTTACCTGTCTTGCCTCCTCCAAAGATGACTAGTGGTCCTTTCTCTTTTTTGTAGTCTTTCAAGATCCTTTTGTTTCTAGTCATGTGTCCTGAGTACCCACTGTCTAAGTTCCATGTTTCATCTTATTGTTCCTAAAACAAAGAATTGAAAACCTTGTACATTTATATCCATAAACATAGTTCCTTACTTGTTAGTTTTGGGAAGACATACTTGAATAATTTTCTTGTGTGTTATCCAATATTCGAATAATTTGTGGCCAGATTTTCCATATTTATAGCCATATATTCTTGGTCTTATTGCTCTGGGTGGTCTGTCAGTCTTTCTCTACCCCCTTTGCTACATCTTGCATGTGCAAATAGGTTTCTGGTATGGTTTTCTCCATATAGTATTGGAATTTTTGTTCCATACTGAGTAATTTGGTGCATACTGAGGTCTCTATGGCCTCTTGTTAACTTCTATCTTATAGTTCCAAGCTGTATGCACATTGTGGTATTTTATACCAGTTCATGCTGGTACTTTGCTCAAGGATTTAACCCTTTGGGTTTGAGCAGTAGAGGTCTTACTCCTCTGCTTTTTTTGTTCAGTGGAGGCTTTACCCTTCTATAAGACTTTTCCATAGGTCAGCTTTATCTCTTTCTGACTGGTTGTGACATTATCATTCACTTTTGAGTGTGAAAGATTATTCAACGAGTCCTTGTAGCATAATCCTGACCTATCATGTGAGGATTGACCCATGTTTAGCATCTTTTACAAATTCAGGGTCTTTCCATTTCATGTATCTACTTGAGCATGTAACTCAGCATTTCTCTTTGTGAATGTTTCCACTACTACATTGAGAAGCTTTACCTTCTCATCTGAATTCTTCAGCTCATTTTAAGCCACTGTTAGATCACTTGTTATACATTCAATCTCTTCATATGTTATATTGTAATTCTCTCAGATATTTATAATCAGGTTAAGATTCTCTTTATGTTCCCTTGGAAGGGAAATAAAGTTTTCAGAGATTTCTTGAAGTGCCTCTTTCAGCTTCTTTAGAGTAGCATATGAGTTAGAGAGATCGAATGCCTATTGTTTTTCTTCATTCCTTGCCATGAGGCAGAGATGTGTGTGTGAGATTATCTCTTCATCATCCGAGTCTATCTCACTCCAGGTTTTAGCAGCATAGGCTTTTTCTTTTTCTTTCCTTCCAAAGCTCTCTTTGGAATACTCCTTTTTGTTCCTATGTGTAGACGATTCTTGTGCAGGTTGTCTGCATTATGCAGCAAAGTGTCCTGGCTTTCTACATTTATAGCAGTCTTCTTTCTTTGCTTCTTTGACCTTGCATGGGACGTTCTTCTTGAGATTTTTCTTCTTGAATAGCTTTCTTAACTTCTTGCCCATGAGTGCAAGTTCTTCTGATATTGCCTGTTCACTTGCAAACAAGGTGTCACTGGTTTCCTCTTCTGCCATGGATCTTGGATTTTTTTCTTGAGCTTTGAAGACCAGAGTTTTTTTCCTACCCTCATCAATTTGTCTTTTCTGCTCAGCTTCCAGATTGTTGGTGTGCAACACACTATATAGCTGTGCCAAGGACATCTTAGAAAGATCCATGGACTCTCTTATTGCAGTAGTCTTTGTTTCCCATATCTCACCAAGTGATCTCATGAAGTCCTGGTTGACTTCTTCGTTATCAAAAGTCTTCCCTAAAGTTTTGAGATTGTTGATCAGCATATTGTATCTTTCATAAAAATTGGTCAGGTTTTCATCACATCTCATGGACACCCAATCATACTATTGCATTATGATATCCTTCTTGTTCTCTTTGATCTCATTTGTTCCTTCGTTTCTAAACAGTAGAGCATCTTATGTTTCCTTTGCGGTGGTTTTATGAAACACTATCTCAAACATATCATCGTCAAGAACTTTGAATATTTGATTTCTTATCCTTCTATCCACTAGCAGTAAGTCCCAGTACTCTTTTGTCCAGAGGGTTTTACTTTGTCCACTTCTCTGTATGCATCAACTCGATTTGGCATCTTTGGCATGTATGACCCATCTGTGATTACATCATGTATTCTTTAATATAATGAATCAGGATGTCCTAGCATTCTCAACTTTCAGTGATTAAATTGGTCAAATAAGTATGTTGATGGCTCTCCACTGTTGGGTCATTTGAGCAGCTTTGGAGGAGTCATATTTACTTCACAAAATATTTACTTTCAAAGATCAGCGGATGACAAAAAAATACCTAGGATGGTAGATCTGTCAGAAGAAGACGATCTCATCTACTTCATGGATGGACTTCAGCCATGGGCGTAACAAGAATTACAAAGGCGTGGAGTGCAATCTCTATCCACGGCCATAGCTACGATGGAGTCATTCATTGAGTTCAAGAAGAGTGACTCTTCAAAACCCAAGAAATCGAAGGGGTACTTTGAGAAATGTGGAGGAGAGAAGGGAGAAAGAAGCAAAGCAACCACATCGAACTTTCCCAGTAAGGGGAGTTCGAGCAAAGGAGGATAGAACAAGAGCAACTCCAAGGACCGAGAAAGTCCAAGGCGGAGGTCAAGTGCTACTTGTGTGACGGTCCTCATTTTTTTCGAGATTCTCCAAAGAAGAAGGCCCTCTCGACAATAGTTTCTCAAGTGGAGGAGGAACCCGTGCAAGAGATGAGTTCTTTGAGGGTAACCAACTAGGTGAAGACAATGGAGGCAAAGTCCTCATCCAAGGGGTTAATGTACATCGAAGCATTGGTTGAACCGTACATAACTCGTGCCTTGGTTGACATCGGGGTGACACATAACTTCGTCTCATTAGAGGAGGTGAAGAGACTTGGACTTCGGATTGCCCATAAGAAAGGGATGCTCAAGACGATAAATTCGGAGGCCAAACCCATCTATAGCATTGCTTATGGTGTGTGGCTCAGAGAATGGAAGGGAAAGATTGATTTTTCAATTGTTCCAATGGATGACTACCGATTTGTGTTTGGGTTAGACTTCCTTGATAATATGAAGATGTTCTAGATCGTCTTTGCCCGTGCCATGTGTATAGAAAAAGAGGATGGGGCCTGTATGGTCCCGGTGGTTCTACGGGAAGAGAGAACATAAAGAAAGGTGCTCTCGGCTATGCAACTTTCCAAAGGCATCAAGAATGGGGAACCAACCTACTTAGCAAAGTTGAAGCTGGATAATGACTCCTATTCAACAGAGGAGGTACCAATGGAGATCGAGAAGGTTCTCAAGAAGTTTTCCTACGTAATACTGAAGGAACTCTCAAAGAAGCTTCCACATAGGAGGCAGGCGGATCAATAGATCGAGTTGGAGTTGGATATAAGGCCACCTCCCAAGACATCGTACCGCATGGCCGTTATGGAGTTGGAAGAACTCTGAAAACAATTGAAGGAGTTGTTGGATGCCGGCTTCATCCAACCATCAAAAGTGCCTCATGGAGCTCCCGTGTTGTTCCCAAGGAAAAAGGATGGTTCGTTTTGATTATGTATTGACTATCGAGCTTTGAACAAGGTAATCATCAAGAACAAGTATCATATTTCCTTGATTGTCGACATATTTGAACAAGAAGGATGGTGAGATATTTCACCAAGTTGGATTCTCGTTCGAGGTACTATCAAGTAAGGATGGTTGAAAAGAGATAAGGCCAAAACCACATGTGTTACTAGGTATGGCCCGTTGAGTTTCACGTCATGTGTTTTGGTCTCACAAATGCACTGGCTACATTTTGCACTTTGATAAACAATATTTTCCATCCCTACCTCGACAAGTTTGTGGTAGTGTATTTGGATGATATTGTTGTCTAGTGCCACCTTAGAGGAGCTTGCCTAACACTTGAGGATTGTGTTCAACATCTTGACAAGAAAACAACTCTACGTGAAGAAAGAGAAGTGCTCGTTCGCTCGCCAAGAAGATGATTTTCTTGGGCATAGAATCAAAGATGGCAAGCTGTTAATGATAGACGGAAAGGTGAGGGCAATCCAAGAGTGGGAACCATCAACCAAAATCCTGAAGCTTTGTTCCTTTTTTGGATTAGCCAACTACTACCGGCGGTTCATAAAGGGATACTCGGCCATAGTGTCTCCCTTGACAGACCTCTTGAATAAGAACAAGGCATGGGAATGGATGGAGTTATGTCAGAAGGTGTTTAAAGAGCTCAAGAAGGTAGTAACTTCGAAACCCATTCTTAGCCTTGCTGACCACTCTAAACCATTTGAAGTTCACACCGATGCCTCGAATTTTGCTATCGGAAGAGTTCTTATGCAAGAAGGTCATCATATTGCCTTCGAGAGCCACAAGCTTAATGACACGGAGAGAGGGTTCGCGGTCCATGAGAAAGAGATGACGACGATGGTCCATTGTCTCCTCACTTGGAGGCATTACTTGTTGGGATCCAAGTTCGTGGTGATGACGGACAACGTTTCCACAAGCTACTTCAAAACCCAAAAGAAGTTGACTCCCAAGGAAGCAAGGTGGCAAGTTTTCTTAGCGGAGTTTGACTTTGAGTTTGCCTATAAGCCGAGGAAGGACAACTTGGTGGTAGATGCATTAAGCAGCAAGACGATGTTGGCGGCAGTGCGAAAACAACAAAGTACCCTCTTGGATCGAATCAAGGAGGGACTCGAGCAAGATCCTATGATAAAGTCGGTAGTGCAACTTGCAAAGAATGGAAGGAGTCGAAGATTTTGGCTCGAGGATGGTGTCCTTTACACAAAGGGAAATCGGGTCTATCTTGCAAAGTGGGGGAACTTGAGGAAGGAGATCATTCGAGAGTGTCACGACTCTCAATGGGCTGGAAATCCGGTTATCCATAGAACAATGGCCTTGGTAAGTGAGTGTTACTATTGGCCAAGCATGGGGGCGGATGTGCAGATTTATGTGCTAACATGTCTCATTTTCCAACAAGACAAAGCGGAACAACATTCATGAGAAGGAATTTTGGAACCGCTTCCCATCCCATCTAGACCATGGAAAAGTGTTTACATGGACTTCATTTCGATGCTTCCAAAATCCGAAGGGAGTGGCTAGATCATTGTGGTGGTTGATCGATTCACAAAATATGCTTCATTCATTCTTGCCCCAACGGATTACAAAGCCAACGAAACAGCCGTCCCTTCCTCAAGAACGTGGTGAAGTATTAGGGAGTCCCAAGAAGTATTGTGAGCGATCGAGATCCATGCTTCACAGGCAATTTTGGACGAAACTTTTCAAACTCTTGGGTACGGATCTCAACTTCTCTACAAGATTCCATCCTCAAACTGATGGCCAAACGGAGCGAGTTAATACATTATTGGAGCTCTATCTTTGGCACTGTGTGAGTGCCAACCAAAGAGATTGGGCAAAATTAATGGATGCTGTTCAACTCTCTTACAACTTATAGAAATTGGAATCCACCGAAAATAGCCCATTTGAGTTGGAAACAGGAAAAAAACCATTGACTCCAAACACTAGCGGGCAGCTACATGGGGAGTAGCCTCGTGGACTTCAAGTTTGCCAAGGAGTGGCACGAGCAA
>LIEC01009602.1:0-54838 GCA_001925005.1 Drosera capensis | reverse complement strand
AAAAAAAAAAAAAAAAAGATGCTGTGTGTTTTAGGTAGGAGAGAAGACGCCTGCGCCTCTTTTGCTGTGTTATTTTTCCCCCCACCAAAGGTGTAACCAGGTCCATGCTAGCTTTTCGTATTCCCGCAACAGAGTTACTCTAATGATTCCTCGCCACGTGGTGTCGTCTGAAGTCAATGTGCCTAAGCCCTCCCGCTTGGTCCTTTTCAAGGGTGCATGCAAATTTTTCACACATCTACGCAGGACGTCTATAACAAGAACGCAGGGTGTTTTTTTTCATGACTAAAACGCACAACTGTCTTTTTCTTGTATAAACGCACCACGTTTTTTTCTCATTACAACAATCAAACACACTAGATTAGGAATAAACTTTGAGTGGAATATAATTTGAGAATTTTTTTTTGTTTTTCGTACTATATATTAGGAAAAAAAATCCGGAGTAAAATAATATAGATACCATTTATATGAACGATTGTGATTTAAACAACGCAAATGAATGGTTAATATTAAATCATATCTTTTGAATCTCAATTTTTTATTTGTGTTGTCTTAATTTTAAGTATTTATTTCTCACTAAATACATCCATGTCATGATACATATTTCCTTAACCCAAAAATAATAATCCTTAAGTCCTATTTATTTGTCTAATGATAACATATACTTTGAGGAGTTTTGTTTTTCATGTTAATAATGTCACAAACTTACGTCATTCACTTAAAATTGAAGCTCACAAATTTGACAGAAACGATGTTCTTAGAGACAGAGGGATTAAGATAATAGAATGAGTTTAGCTCGTAAAACCTGGAGGAGATCAGCATGGATGCAAGGCGTGAAGATGAGATGTTTGAAGCTGTCTAGGACGAGGTTCTTATTTTCAAAAATGAGGTACCTAAGGGATTAGAGAGAACACACAAATAATGCAAGTGCAACAATTAGTTTAACAAGTCTAAGTATGCGTCCGGTGAATCTTCAACAAAATAATATGTCTCAAATCATTTATAATAACTTGATCCGATAAGAGATTTTTTATGTGTATATCGAACTTTTATAAACTTTAATTAAAAAATAGAATTTTTTAATAATTTTCGGATTTACCGTAGTAGTTGAAAGGCTAATTAATGAAATATATTATATTGATTTGATATTTTTTATATAAAAAACTTTATTAAGAAAAAATAAACACTACTACATACATTTCGAAATAGCACAAATAAAAAAATTATTGAATAATATGAGACATAATAGATATGTTAAAATTTTGGAACGGCAAATATATGATTGGCCTTTAATCAACTCATTGGCTTGCATTTCCTCCATCCCATAATAAATATAATGTTTTTTATTTAGGATGTCTCAAAATATTTATAATATTTTTTTTCTCTCATAATATACCCCACTTGTTCTACAATCCTCACTTTTTTCTCTCACAAGTATAACAGTAAATCCCATTATTATTATTATAAAAAATATTTTAATTCAATTTAAGAAAATCGACACATATATAGATCTACGTTCGAGTCAAATGATTGAATGTAATTCTTGAGAAATTTGTGTCCATTCACCAAGCATTGAACAGATTAAATTGCTTCCTTCCATTAAGATCCCTTTTACATGTAAAAGTTGACAAAAAGAAAAATAATAATAATGGTAGTCAACTATATATCTGATCAAAAATTTTCGGCCAAGTTATTAAGAGTACGGCGTAAACCTCTCAATTCTCATCATGCTAGATCTCTCGCGATTTCATGTTGGAATAAATCCCATAAACCTGTAACCTTCATATCGAATTATTTAGAATAAATCATAAGCGGAAGCGTATCTGAATCTATAAATGCAAGCCTTTAATCCGGGTTGAAGATCGTCTAGGGTTAGGGTATCTTCCAGTTGATACACACGCTAGGGTTTCTCTCTCTCGATGGGATGCTAGAAAGATATAACGTATGTTCAACCGGGGACCATAACCTTCATATATATAGTGGTTCTTAACCCTAATCAGCCCATCATCAATTAAGATCAAGCCCGTAGGTATCTACACAATTGTGCCATATACTTTATGAGACGACATATTAGCCCACTTAATATTAATATCTATAGGACTATTAATATTTGGGCCAAACCGAAAGATAGCACATAACATATAATTAATCCGTAAATTGTCCATATACATATAATATGAGTCCATTAATGCAACAATCTCCCACTTGGACGAAATATTCATGTACATGCACAAACCTTAATATTGTATGTCACAATATAACCTTAAGAGCTCAATAATGCCTTTAACTTGTAATCGTCATCGATCAATCCGGTCCATCAATCATATCAACATAGGATCAAAGAGATCTATGTTACATTGACATAACTAGATCCAACAATAATCATGTATATCAATATAATCAACGACATGGATCAAATATAGATGTGTAGCATGGAAATAACATAAAGTGTGGTCCGAAATAGAATGTCGATTTCCAACTGGTCCACCTGAAACTTTATCGAGATCAATCTCAAAACTGTAAGAGTACATTGAACTTTAAAACTGTAAATCTGCAGATACAATCTTAAAAACTTAATCAACCAAATATGTGTTTGACACCATAGAAATAGTACATAACAAACTCCCACTGAAATTCATAATCCTCAACTGATTTGACACTTATATGAGCAACATGCTCATGAAACACTTTGGGTGGCAATCCTTTAGTGAGCGGATCCATAAACATGGAGTTAGTACTGATGTGTTCTATGGACAAATGTCATTTATGTACTCTTTTTTTCACAACTTGAAATTTTACCTTTATATGCTTTTGCCTTGGTCAAACTACTGTTGTTTTTAGCATAAAGGACTGTTGACTTGTTGTCACACAATGACCTGAGTGGCCTTTTAATGCCACTATGCACAGTCTAGTAACAAAAGTTTACAGCCATAATCCTTGATTAGATGCCTATATAGCCTGATGTAGATTTCAGACTATCCTGACACCCAGCAAAATCAGAGTCGGTATACCTAATGATCTCAAGCTGATCCGACCTCCAATATGTGAGCATGCAATCTTTTGTTCTTTGTAAGTACCATATAACCATTTTGGCTGCTTTCCAATGGTGTATTTCCGGATTGCTGAGATATCTGCCTAGTATCCCAAATATGTATGCTAGATCAGGTCGTGTGCAAACCTGAGCATACATTAGACTCCCTATAGCCGAAGCATTAGGTGTCTTCTCCATTTCTTTGGTTTCAAAACCATTCTTTAGGCAATGATTGAGACTAAATTTGTCTCCCTTAGCAACAAGGGTGTCACCTGATTTGCAATCCTGCATGCCATATCTCTTAAGGACCTTATCGATATAGCCCTTTTGTGAGAGTCCGAGAACACCTTTGAGGCGATCTTGATGTATCTGAATTCCTAATACAAAAGAGGCGTCACCAAGATCTTTCATTTCAAATTTCTTTGAATGAAATCTCTTAGTTTCGTGCAGTAAGCCTATATCGTTGTTGGCAAGCAGTATGTCATCGACATATAAAATCAGAAAAATATGCTTACTCTCACTGAACTTGTGGTATATACAGTCATCAGCTATATTTGGTTCAAAACCAAAAGATGTAATGACATTATGAAACTTGTGATACCACTGACAGGAAGTTTGCTTGAGCCCATAGATGGATTTCTTTAATTTACAAGTCATTTTCTTTGGATCTCCCGAAACAAAGTTTTCTGGTTGCTGCATATAAATTATTTCTTCAATGTCACCATTAAAAAACGCTGTTTTAACATCCATCTGATGAAGCTCAAGGCTAAAATAAGTCACTAGTGCCATTATTATCCTGAAAGAGTCTTTCGATGAAACCGGAGAGAAAGCCTCTTTAAAGTCAATGCCTTCCTTTTGAGTGTAGCTCTTAGCGACAAGACGAGCTTTAAATCTTATGATATTGCCCTCTGAATCCTTCTTGGTTTTAAATATCCATTTACAATCAATGGGTTTGACACCTTCGAGCAATGAGACAAGCTCCCAAAAGTCATTGTCACTCATGGGTTTAATTTCATCGTTCATGACATCAATCCACTTTTGAGATTTCGAACTTTCCATGGCCTGGCGGAAGTTGATTGGATCATCTTCCATAAGTCCAAAATCTGTTTCTTATTCCTCGAGAAGGATAATAATATCTTCCACCATTTCCAAGTTTATCTCATGTTGTTGGAGAAATACAATATAGTCATCAAAAATTACACTTCTCCTCTCTTTAGTAGATCTCCTTAATGACACTTCATGTTCATGAGATTGTTGAGTTTGTTCCTCATTAATAATGTCAAGAATTTGATTAGGGAGATTATCAAGATTGTCTTGAACTGGAGTTGTTTCATGATCCTTGTCAGGAATGACAATACTCTGATCATGATCAACAATAACTGAGGGAAGAGACACGTGTTCTTTCTCAAAGACAAAATCTCTAATTTTATCTCCCCATCCCCCAAATTCAACATTCTCAAAGAACCATTCTCAAATATAGTTCTTGAAGTAGGATCATAGAACTTGTACTCCCTTGATCTTTCAGAGTATCCAACAAAATAGCTATTAATTGTTTTAGAGTCCAGTTTCTTTTCATTTGGCCTATAAGGCCTTGCCTCAGCTGGATAACCCCAATTATGCAAGTGCTTTATACTGAGATTTTTCTCAGTCCATAGTTCATATGAGGTTTTAATAGTAGCTTTAGTTGGAACTCTATTAAGTATATATGCTACAGTTTTCAATGCCTCTCCCTAGAGTGATTCTGGTAAGGTAGTATGACAAATCATGCTCCTCACCATATTCTTTAATGTTCGGTTTCGTCTCTCAGCTACACTATTCATGCTAGGACTTCCTGGCATAGTATATTGAGGAACGATCCCACACTCCTCTAGGAATTTTCCAAATGGTCCTGGACGTTGTTCACCTGAACCATCATATCTACCATAGTATTCACCACCACGGTCAGATCTAACGATTTTAATCCTTTTGCCTAATTGATTTTCAACTTCGGCCTTATATGATTTGAGCACGTCTATTGACTGGGACTTCTCATGGATGAGATATAGATACCATAACGAGAGTAATCGTCTATGAATGTGATAAAGTATTATTGATCATTTCTACAGGGTGTAAGAAATGGCCCACAAATATCCGTATGTATCAATTCTAAGACTTTTGAAGCTCTCTTGGCACCTAATCTAGTTTTGTTTGTCTCTTTACCCTTGATACACTCAATGCATGTATCCAAATTTGAGGAATCGAGAGAATCAAGAATTCCATCTGACACGAGTTTCTGAATTCTTTGTTTGGATATATGACCCAAACGCTTATGCCAGAGTGATAAGAAATTCTCATTGGTTAATTTTCTTTTAGTACCACGAGAACTTACATGCAAGGTTTCATTATGTGAGGCAATTGTATCAAGCAAATATAGGCTATCATATCCGGATAAAAGACCAGAACCAATAAGATTTGAATCTTGAAAAAGACTAAATTTATTGTTTACAAATGAACAAGAGTAACCGAATTTGTCCAATGCTAAAACTTAAATTAAATTCCGTCTACATGACGGAATAATAACCTAATCCTTCCAATAGCCTCAACCTCAACCTACTTACCATCACCCACATAGATTTATCTTTCATCATCACTCGGTTTTCGGCAGCTCAGGCAACCCTGCATAGGCACACTTATATGAGTGGTAGCACGAGAATTTACCCACCAAGTGTCTTTGGGTACCGAAATTAAATTAACCTCAGAACAAACAAGAGCAAGAGACATACCTTTTTTTGCACGCCAAGCGTGGTATTTGGTACAATCTCTCTTCTTGTGATTAGTCCCCTTACAGAAGAAGCATCCAGATTTTGTAGTTTCAACTTTATTTTCCTTATTTTGCTTCTATTGTGGTCTTGAGACCGTACCTTCCTTATTTTTCCTTTTCCTATTGTCTTTAGAAGCCGATGCCAAATGAGCACTTTCTGTCTTATCTTGTTTTATCCTCTCTTCCTCTTGCACACAATGTGAAATGATCTCATTAAGAATCCATTTCTCCTTTAAGAAGTTATAACTGACATTAAACTGATTGAATTGTGCAGGAAGAGAGATCAAAACTAAATACACAAACAGTTTCTCAGGTAATACCAGCTTAAGTGTCTTTAGTTTTTAAGCAGTATGAGACATTTCCAAAATGTACTCCCTTATGTTCCCTTTGCCTTTATACCTTATTGAAACAAATTACTCAAAAGAGTACTAGTTTCAGTTTTTTTGTTTTTTTGCAAAACCTTTCTCAAGTTCGGCAAGGAACGATTTGGCAACAGCCTCTTCAGACATAGTGCCCCTGAATGACTCTGGAATTGCACGTTTCATGATCATAAGACTCATGCGATTTAAGCGTTCCCACTTCTCCATCTACCTCTTTTCATCAGGGGTAGATGTATCCTTAAGAGTACTAGGCTGCTCAATCCGAAGTGCAAGGTCTAGATCCATGCAACCGAGAACTATCATAACGTTCTTTTTTCATTCCTTAAAATTTATGCCGTTAAGTAGAGGGATACTGTTAATGTTTGTAGATATTGTAGCAGCAGAAGTTTTGATTGAAAAAGAACAAAAGATAATATCAAACAACAAGCTCACAATTATTACTGAAATATAACTTTAATTTACAGATTCAAATAATTGACAAATCCCCATCACAAGGTATCTAGCACAACATTGATTTTACTCTTTGGACAGAAAATCAACTTGTAAGTGGAACTCTTGGTATAGTAATCAAATATTGACAATAAATTCCTGTCAAATATTAAGTCATTTTTTGGACCGACTTAACATTCACATGGAAAACCTAATAATTGTCACATATTTATTACCACAAGCATGTTTTAACTCCTGCCAAATAAAATCTTCCTTTGGGCCGATTCTTAAATGCATGAAATTAATACACACACAAAACATCTTAATATTCTAGATTAATTAATTTACACAAAAGAGGTTGCTTTGGCAACATATTGTTTCAATTAACTAATTTAGAATATCAGGCATATACATAATGTATATAAAATATTATTGTCAAATATTGAATTTGAATCCAAATTTTATTTGTTTATCATTTTTTTAAAAAAAATGAAAACAAATCTGAATCCATGATTTTATTTATATACCATTTAAAAGAAATTAAATGAAAACAAATAAGAATCATATCTCAAATATAATTTTGTTATTATCTTATCTCACTATCTTTTTTTGCCCATCAAATCATGATAATGTAGGAATATAATAACGACATCAACTGAGGAAGGGCAGTTCCTGAACATACTAATTAAACTCATCAATGCCAAGGAAAACCATGGAGATCGTTTCAGCATACACCACAACAAATTCCATATAGCATATCACAACAAAAGAATGACCCCGTTTCTGGCTACGTACTGTCTAAGATGCTCTTTATCAAAAGCAGGATTCTAGCAAGTTTACATTCTGGAACTGTGAGCATTTTCGACTACAAACCCAAGATAGATGCTAAATCTCCTTGTCAATTCGGAATAAATAAACGTGCAAACAACATAAAATAGAATCCCAATAGTTAAAAGAAAATATCACAGGCTTGCACATTTTGTCCAAAAAAAAATCAAACTTTTCCAATAATCCAATATGAAGGAGGCTCTGATATCAATTTTTGGAATAAATCCCATAAAACTGTAACCTTCATATCGAATTATTTAGAATAAATCATAAGCGGAAGCGTACCTAAATCCATAAGTGCACGCCTTTAATCCGGGTTGAAGATCGCCTAGGGTTAGGGTATCTTCCAGTTGATACACACGCTAGGGTTTCTCTCTCTCGATGGGATGCTAGAAAGATATAACATATGTTCAACCGGGGATCATAACCTTCATAAATATATATATATAGTGGTTCTTAACCCTAATCAGCTCATCATCAATTAGGATCAAACCCGTAGGTATCTACACAATTGGGCCATATACTTTATGAGACGACATATTAGACCACTTAATATTAATATCCGTTGGACTACTAATATTTGGGCCAAACCGAAAGATAGCACATAGCATATAATTAATCCGTAAATTGTCGATGTACATATAATATAAGTCCATTAATCCAGCATTTCATGCTTTTATGATATGCGTAAGAGAAAGAAGCATTAATCCCTTTCAGTTAGCATTCGGTTGTATTTTATCTTTTTGATTATAAAATTAACCACTCAATTCTAAATTTTGAAAAAAATCTTAATTTTCATCACATGACCCAGTATTTTTTGAATTATAGTGCTATGGCTTACAGTGCCCTTAAATAGGTAAATTGGACATAGATTCATAATGGATCAATGATTGAACGATTATGCACTAGAAACAGTGCATTTGAGTACATATGTGGATAGATGATCATGTAGATTTGATAATTTCCTTGCAGATATGTGTATATACAAGTTAAAACAAACTTTAGACTTCTTACAAAGTAATAACAATAGTAAATTAAAATAACAGCATTTTATAGCAAAAAAAAAGGAGTGCAACATAGCGCTCAACAATAGATCAGATTACAGAACTATGGTCGATTATCATCTCAAGTTAAAACGACGTTGACGGAACATGTCATTACTTAGTGAGTAAGCTTCTAATAATAGTGGCCTCTTCACTATCTGCCTCTACCGTCGACAAGAGCTGCGATAAACTATCACTGAGATCGTCCAAACTCGGAAGCTGATACCTAACAAACCGTTAGTATATTAGTCTAGATTAATCAAAATAGAAACGGAATAAGAAAACAGGGAACAATAAACTTAGTCGAGACGAGAAAACCCTTTGTCCTTATGATAGTATTGTTCTGCTCTGGTACTATCGGTTACTGACAATCTACATCCCAAGATACAACGATTAAAAAAACATCTTTGAGCAGGAACGCAACAAACTCGAATGAACGTCCTATCATTTTCTATTCTGAACTCTTTGAGATTGGAGTTAGTGGACATTAGAGGAGAAGAGAGGAATGCATGGACTGATAGAGATTCAGCGTGTTTCGATGTGTTCCTCAACTCTAGAAACGCTGGTATTTATAGAGCTATAGAATGAGTTCTGGTTTTGGAGGGAAATATATCTGACAGCTTTTGGAGGGAAAAATGTGATAATTTCATAACTGCCCACCCTCCTCATTGGTTAGACTGGAAATTAGGCTTGGGTTTGGGTTAGCCTGTCCTTAGACTAAAAATAAGGATCTCATTGGGCCGGGCCATACACGCGATCCGATCTGTCAGTGTTTCTCTACCCCCTTTGCTACATCTTGCATGTACAAATAAACTTCTGGTATGGTTTTCTCCATACAGTATTGTAATTTTTGTTCCATACTGAGTAATTTGGTATATACTGAGGTTTCTATGGCCTCTTGTTAACTTCTATCTTATAGTTCCAAGCTGTATGCACATTGTGGTATTTTACACCAGTTTGTGCTGGTACTTTGCTCAAGGATTTAACCCTTTAGGTTTGAGCAGTAGAGGCCTTACTCCTATGCTCTTTTTGTTCAGTAGAGGCTTTACCCTTCTATAAGACTTTTCCATAGGTCAGCTTTGTCTCTTTCTGACTTTTTGTGTTATTATCATTCACTTTTGAGTGTGAAAGATTATTCAGCGAGTCCTTGTAGCATAATCCTGACCTATCATATGAGGATTGACCCATGTTTAGCATCTTTTACAAATTCAGGGTCTTTCCATTTCATGTATCTACTTGAGCATGTAACTCAACATTTCTCTTTGTGAATGTTTCCACTACTACATTGAGAAGCTTTACCTTCTCATCTGAATTCTTCAGCTCATTTTAAGCCACTCTTAGATCACTTGTTATACATTCAATCTCTTCATATGTTATATTGTAATTCTCTCAGATATTTATAATCAGGTTAAGATTCTCTTTATGTTCCCTTGAAAGGGAAATAAAGTTTTCAGAGGTTTCTTGAAGTACCTCTTTCAGCTTCTTTAAAGTAGCATATGAGTTAGAGAGATCGAATACCTATTGTTTTTCTTCATTCCTTTCCATGAGGCAGAGATGTGTGTTTGAGATTATCTCTTTATCATCCGAGTCTGTCTCACTCCAGGTTTTAGCAGCATAGGCTTTTCCTTTTTCTTTCCTTCCAAAGCTCCCTTTGATATACTCCTTTTTGTTCCTATGTGTTCACGATTCTTGTGCAGGTTGTCTGCATTATGCAGCAAAGTGTTCTGGCTTTCTACATTTATAGCAGTCCTCTTTCTTTGCTTCTTTGACCTTGCATGGGACGTTCTTCTTGAGATTTTTCTTCTTGAACAGCTTTCTCAACTTCTTGCCCATGAGTGCAAGTTCTTCTGATATTGTCTATTCACTTGCAAACAAGGTGTCACTGGTTTCCCCTTCTGCCATGGATCTCGGATTTTTTTCTTGAGCTTTGAAGACCAGAGTTTTTTTCCTAGCCCCATCAATTTGTTTTTTCTGCTTAGCTTCCAGATTGTTGGTGTGCAACACACTATATAGCTGTGCCAAGGACATCTTAGAAAGATCCATGGACTCTCTTATTACAGTAGTCTTTGTTTCCCATATCTCACCAAGTGATCTCATGAAGTTCAGGTTGACTTCTTTGTTATCAAAAGTCTTCCCTAAAGTTTTGAGATTGTTGATCAGCACATTGTATCTTTCATAATATTTGGTCAGGTTTTCATCATATCTCATGGACACCCAATCATACTATTGCATTATGATATCATTCTTATTCGTTTTGATCTCATTTGTTCCTTCGTTTCTAAGCAGTAGAGCCTCTTATGTTTCCTTTGCGGTGGTTTTATGAAATAATATCTCAAGCATATCATCGTCAAGAGCTTTGAATATTTGATTTCTTATTCTTCTATCCACTAGCAGTAAGTCCCAGTCCTCTTTTGTCCAGAGGGATTTGCTTTGTCCACTTCTCTGTATGCATCAACTCGATCTGGCATCTTTGGCATTGATGGCCCATCTGTGATTACATCATGTATTCTTTAATATAATGAATTAGGATGTCCAAGCATTCTAAACTTTCAGTGATTAAATTGGTCAAATGAGTATGTTGGTGGCTCTCCACTATTGGGACATTTGGGCAGCTTTGGAGGAGTCATATTTACTTCACAAAATATTTACTTTCAAAGATCAGCGGATGACAAAAAAATACCTAGGATGGTAGATCTGTCAGAAGAAGACAAGCTCATCTACTTCATGGATGGACTTCAGCCATGGGCGCAACAAGAATTGCAAAGGCGTGCAGTGCTATCTCTTTCCACGGCCATAGCGATGGTGGAGTCCTTTATTAGGTTCAAGAAGAGTGACTCTTCAAAATCCAAGAGATCGAAGGGGTACTTTGAGAAATGTGGAGAAGAGAAGGGAAAAAGAAGCAAATCAACCACATCGAACTTTCCCAGTAAGGGGAGTTCGAGCAAAGGAGGATAGAACAAGAGCAACTCCAAGGACCGGGGAAGTCCAAGGCGGAGGTCAAGTGCTACTTGTGTGAAGGTCCTCATTTTTTTCGAGATTCTTCGAAGAAGAAGGCCCTCTCGACAATAGTTTCTCGAGTAGAGGAGGAACCCGTGCAAGAGATGGGTTCTTTGAGGGTGCTCAACTCGGTGAAGACAGTGGAGGCAAAGTCCTCATCCAAGGGGCTAATGTACGTCGAAGCACCGGTTGAATCGTACATAACTCGTGCCTTGGTTGACATCGGATTGCCCATGAGAAAGGGATGCTCAAGACAATAAATTCAGAGGCCAAACCCATCTATAGCATTGCTCATGGTGTGCGGCTCAGAGAATGGAAGGGAAAGATTGATCTTTCAGTTGTTCCAATGGATGACTACCCATTTGTGTTTGGGTTAGACTTCCTTGATAATATAAAGACGTTCTAGATCCCCTTTACCCGTCCCATGTGCATAGTAAAAACGGATGGGTCTGTATGGTCCCGGTGGTTCGACGGGAAGAGAGGACATAAAGAAGGGTGCTCTCGGCTATGCAACTTTCCAAAGGCATCAAGAATAGGGAACTAACCTACCTAGCAAAGTTGAAGCTGGATAATGGCACTTATTCAACGAAGGAGGTACCAATGGAGATCGAGAAGATTCTCAAGGAGTTTTCCTACGTAATGCTGAAGGAAATCTCAAAGAAGCTTCCACATAGGAGGCAGGTGGATCAATAGATCGAGTTGGAGTTGGATATAAGGCCACCTCCCAAGACATCATACCGCATGGCCCTTACGGAGTTGGAAGAACTCTGAAAGCAATTGAAGGAGTTGTTGGATGCTTGCTTCATCCAACCATCAAAAGTGCTTCATGGAGCTCCCGTGTTGTTCCCAAGGAAGAAGGATGGTTCGTTTTGATTGTGTATTGACTACCGAGCTTTGAACAAGGTAATCGTCAAGAACAAGTATCATATTTCCTTGATTACCGACTTATTTGATCAACTTGGGTGGGCGAGATATTTCACCAAGTTGGATCCTTGTTTGAGGTGCTATCAAGTAAGGATGGTTGAAAAGAGATAAGGCCAAAACCACATGTGTTACTAGGTATGGCTCATTGAGTTTCTCGTCATGCCTTTTGGTCTCACAAATGCACTAGCTACATTTTGCACTTTGATGAACAATATTTTCCATCCCTACCTCGACAAGTTTGTGGTAGTGTATTTGGATGATATTGTTGTCTAGTGCCACCTTAGAGGAGCATGCCCAACACTTGCGGATTGTGTTCAACATCTTGACAAGAAAACAACTCTACGTTAAGAAGGAGAAGTGCTCGTTCGCTCGCCAAGAAGTTGATTTTCTTGGGCATAGAATCAAAGATGGCAAGCTATTAATGATAGACGGAAAGGTGCAGGCAATCCAAGAGTGGGAACCATCAACCAAAATCCTTTTTTGGATTAGCCAACAACTACTACTGGCGGTTCATAAAGGGATACTCGGCCATAGTGTCTCCCTTGACAGACCTCTTGAATAAGAACAAGACATGGACATGGATGGAGTTGTGTCAGAAGGTGTTTAAAGAGCTCAAGAAGGTAGTAACTTTGAAACCCATTCTTAGCCTTGCTGACCACTCCAAACTATTTGAAGTTCACACTGATGCCTCGGATTTTGCTATCGGAAGAGCATTTTGCTATCGGAAGAGTTCTTATGCAAGAAGGTCATCATATTGCCTTCGAGAGCCATAAGAAAGAGATGACGGCGATGGTCCATTGTCTCCTCACTTGGAGGCATTACTTGTTGGGATCCAAGTTCGTGGTGATGACGGACAACGTTTCCACAAGCTACTTCAAAACCCAAAAGAAGTTGACTCCTAAGGAAGCAAGGTGGCAAGTTTTCTTAACGGAGTTTGACTTTGAGTTTGCCTATAAGCCGAGGAAGGACAACTTGGTGGCGGATACATTAAGCCGTAAGGCGACGTTGGCGGCAGTGTCAAAACCACAAAGTACGCTCTTGGAGCGAATCAAGGAGGGACTCGAGCAAGATCCTATGATAAAGTCTGTAGTGCAACTTGCAAAGAATGGAAGGAGTCGAAGATTTTGGCTCGAGGATGGTGTCCTCTACACAAAGGGAAATCGGGTCTATCTTCCAAAGTTGGGGAACTTGAGGAAGGAGATCATTCGAGAGTGTCACGACTCTCAATGGGCTGGAAATCCGGGAATCCATCGGACAATGGCCTTGGTAAGCGAGTGTTACTATTGGCCAAGCATGGGGGCGAGTGTGCAGACTTATGTGCGAACATGTCTCATTTTCCAACAAGACAAAGTGAAACAACATTCATGAGAAGGACTTTTGGAACCGCTTCCCATCCCATCTAGACCATAGCAAAGTGTTTACATGGACTTCATTTCGATGCTTCCAAAATCTGAAGGGAGTGGCTCGATCATTGTGGTGATTGATCGATTCACAAAATATGCTTCATTCATTCTTGCCCCAACGGATTACAAAGCCGACGAAAAAGCCATCTCTTCCTTAAGAACGTGGTGAAGTATTAGGGAGTCCTAAGAAGTATTGTGAGCGATCGAGATCCATGTTTCACAGGCAATTTTGGACGGAACTTTTCAAACTCTTGGGTACGGATCTCAACTTCTCTACAAGCTTCCATCCTCAAACTCATGGCCAAATGGAGTGAGTTAATACATTATTGGAGCTCTATCTTTGGCACTGTGTGAGTGCCAACCAAAGAGATTGGACAAAATTAATGGATGCTGTTCAATTCTCTTACAACTTATAAAAATCGGAGTCCATCGAAAATAGCCCATTTGAGTTGGAAACAGAAAAACAACCATTGACTCCAAACATTAGCGGGCGGCTACAATGGGAGTAGCCATGAAGGTTTCCAAGGAGTGGCACGAGCAAGCAGATATGGCTCGATCCTATCTCAACAAGGTGGCCATGAAGATGAAAAAGTGGGTCGACAAGCATAGGCGGCCCTTGGAGTTTCAAGTTGGTGATCTCGTGATGGTAAAGCTCATTCCTCAACAGTTCAAAGTACTAAGGAAAGTTTACAAGGGGATTGTGAGACGGTATGAAGGATCTTTTCCCATGACCAAGAAAGTTGGCAAGGTGTCTTATCACTTGGAGCTTCCACCAAGGTTCAAGATTCACCCAGTCTTTCATGTGAGCAATCTCAAGGCCTATAATCGTGATGAAGACAATCCGAATTGGGGCATTTCAAAACGAGCACCAACTACGGCAGTAACCACTTCTTATGACAAAGAAGTTGAGGAGATCATCACCGACAGAGAGATTTGAAGATCGGGAATTCCACATCACAAGGAGTACTTAATCAAGTTGAAAAACATGCCAATGGAAGAGGCAAGTTAGGAGCCGGAATCATCTTTGTGGTAATTCAATGATCAAATCGAAACATTCAAGTCCGTCACGATGAGGACGTTCGTGACATCGGTGGAGGAGAATGTCACGGAAGAGCTAATTTTGGGAGGTTGGTGCTTGAAGAATGGTTTAGAGTTCTCCATAAGTCTCTACACCTCTCCACGCCCTTCTAGGAAGTTCTATAATTCTCTAGGAGGTTAAGTAATCTAAACTTCTTTAGAATGATCTAGGATTTTCTAGATTAATCTTGAGAGAGAATTCTAGACAATTCTAGAGCTTCTCTAGTTAGGAAATAGTTTTAGAGAATTCTTCTAAATACTAGGAGGAGAAGAGTCTAGACCAAGAATCTAGATCCTTCCATGTATTTGTATATAAAGGGGTGCAAGGCTCATTTGCAAAACATCCCACAAAATCCAAAAGCATAACAAGACAATACAAAGTGTATTTTCTCTCACTAATCTTGTTCCAAGTTCACATTTTCTCTTTCTGAGTTCTTACTTAGTCATCTTGTCATTAGAGTCAGGCTGATCTCAAGTGAAGAAGTGAGTTGAGTATCGCACGGGTAGCAAAAATCTAATCCCGTGACATTTAGCTGTTCAAAAAATAGACATTTAATTTGTTCCAGACTCTGTCTTCATTAACAGGCACTTTGTCCTCTTTTGTAGTTGCTACTTTGTTGTTCTAGCTTTCTTTCGGACGAGTCGAGAGTCCGGCTCTATTGTACCGGTTTACTTGAGATCGTCTATCTTGTTGTTTTTTATGGTTCTACCTCGTTACCTCATCTAGCTATCCCTAATGTGAGAGTGAAATTTTGAGTTTTCTTCCATGGCTTAGACGTGTTCCTTCTATGGGTTATTTTTGTATTATAGATTTGAGCAATTATAGTGGGCCCAAAATGGGCATGATCAAGAAAACTAATCTGAAAAGAAAAAGAAGTTGATGAAAAAGTGGATGAATAAATAAATTAATATTTTTGTTTTATAATTATTACAACATATATGTATTTTATATTTATTATTTTATATGTTTAAATATAAGTCTCGTTTTCATATCAAGTCACGTTTGTTCGTCTCACAACATATATTACATTAAAGTACGTAACTTACAGAAATATTGATGTTTTACGATAAATTTAAAAAACATTACGCTTATTCGTAGCTATATACATATTAAACCTTATATTAATATTAATATAAATTTTAAATATTATAATAATTTTGAAAAGGAGGAGTAAATACGTACCGAGGATTTCATTGTTGTTTTAGTTGCCAAAAATAGGCCCATGAGTCAAACCTTGTTTTCTTGCAGACTTTTTTCTCTCTTTTCATGTAGGAGTACAAATTTTCGGCAAGGTATCTGTTGCAGGCGTCAAGCTTCTATTGGTCAAGATTTTAATGTGTTAGGAGTACAGTCCATTTGGGAGAGTAATTTTAATTTGCCGAATCCCATGTCCATTTTCAAAGAGGCAATGCAAGGGAATCAGTATAATGTGTGAAAAATTCGTACCAGTTCACTAGAAAAAACCTTACCCATTATTGATAAGAGTAATGAAAATTAGAGTCCTATTAATCGATCCGTCCGCGTAACAATGCACAAAAAAAAAAAAAAAAGCATTTTGATCTTATAATAAAAGAGAGAGATATGATATAACTTTTTAACTATTAAAAAGTGATTGAGAAGAATTATACTTGGTTCTTGACTACCTTACCAGCAGGAAAAAAGGCTTGAAGAACAAGTGGGTGTTCAGGATCAAAGAAGAACATGATGGCAAGAAGCAACATGACAATGTCCTTTACAATGACAGTCAGAGCGCCATTCATCTCGCGAAGAATCTTGTGTTCCATGCGAAGACAAAGCACATCCAGTTAAGGTATCACTTCATCAGAGGGTTGATAAGTGATGGCACTTTGTCACTGAGGAAGATCCCTGGGTCAAAGAATCATGCAGACATGTTGACCAAGGGAGTTACTATAGAGAAGTTGAAGCTATACTTAGCTTCAACTGGCCTTCATGATTAATTGTTGAGAAGGCGCCGCACTAGCCTAGAGGAGTTGCAGTTTTGGGTTTGCTAGAGTTACATTGAAGTGCAGTTTTGATGTGATCAGTCTCCAAGTGGGAGATCGTTGAGTTGTGGAGTCTGATTTGGGCTTCGCTGTTGAATGGGCTTTTGGCCCAAATTGGGTGTTTGGTTATAAATACCCTGTAATTGTAAACCCTAATTATGAGAGTGAAATTGCTTGTGCTGGGGCGGTCGTGGATTAGGTCAAATTGACTGAACCACGTTAAAACTTTGTGTTCATCGTTTCGCTTTACTGTTTTACAATTGCGTGTGTGCGTTTGAGATCTCGATTAATACCCCAATAGCTATAACCTTATTAAAAATTTTGAAGATGGTGATCAAATTGTTAGCTTATTTTGGTCACAAAGCAACTGATGTAGTCTTCTTCCTTCGGTAAAATAGATTCTTGTTTTTTTCTTTCACTCGATGGGTTATTCACCAACCATATTTCCTCCATTCTATCTTTTTTCCTGTAGCTGCCCGTCTGGTTGGCGCCCTCTTGATAGTCATTTCACTGGTTTTAGTTGGCGTTCTAGATAACATAGTGTAACGGCCTAAGATTTTTTGTCAAAAATCTGCCAGACACATGATGTTACCGCCGCTGCAAAGTCCATTTGAAGAAAGATGACAAGATTACATGGGATTTAAGTATCAGAATCATAGAAAATAATAAGAAATATCCAACTTATATTGTCTTAAATTACATAAAAATCGAATGTCCAGAAATAAAGAAAAATGTTACACCAAGCCGAATTTAATCAACATTGTTACAAAACGACCCATTCCACGATCCTTATTACCTGAAACAAACACGTAACCATGAGCTGGAATATCCAGTAACACATGATACATGTCTATTTCAAGGGTCCGGCATATGCTTATTATATCATGCGTTTTCCATGCACAAACAGGATGCAATGCAAACAAGGACGAGCAATTATATGCCAAACAAGAATATATGAATACGTACAGAATAATAATTCAGGTTGATAAGATTAATCCTTATTTCATTATCCTTAGTTTTTATTAAAGTTTTTAAGGCTCTTCATACATTTCATGTCATGTCATGTTGATTTTCGTGACTTTTACAAGTTGATGACATGAGAGGAGTTACCACAAGAGTTTAATATAGTTATCTAGTATGGTCGTACTAGGAATAATTAAACAAGCTTTATGATCTATGCAGTCGACTCAGGACGGTGAAATTTTAATCAAACACGGCCATCACTTGATGCCGCTGCATGCATGCAAAAGGATTAATTACACCCTCCCTACCTAGTCATGTAACCGTAACCCTCCCTACCTAGTCATGTAACCGTAACCCTCCCAATCATTGATAATTACAAGAATTGCTTCAAATTCAGAATTCTCGTGCATGTAACATGAAATTAATTATATTAACCCATGTATAGCATGTGACTACCATGATGTTCGTAATTCAGGATTTTAGGCATTTAACATGAAATTATTATATTAATTCCATGTACAACAGATGACTGTCATGGTATTTCATAAATTCATATAACGTTACATTTAATTATACTCGAGGTTAACTGGAAGTAATTCCTCATAAATCATGGGGGTCAGGTATTTTTGTAACGTTCTCTAAAGTTTTCAGGGTTAAAAGTTCATTATAAAGATAATATAGAATCAGTACAGGAATTCACACATCAAGAACAAACAGTATTCAATATTCTTTATTATAATCTACAATATTCTACTGGTTGCATCGTTACCCTTTTATGCATGCAAATTTAACATTCAACGTAGTAAAAAATATTGGGATTTTATTATTTTATTTAACATGCATGTATGTGATCAAACAGTCACACAAATCAAGTCACGCACACGTAAAAATTTAATTTAGGATAACGATGTGTGTTAGCTTATCATTTTATAAAATCATAAAATTTCTCAAATAATCCCAAGCTTAATACTACTCCTTCGTAGTGTTCGTACCTAAGAAAAAATAAATAGTATCAGCATCCTCGCGACACATTAAAGCGTTATAATAATGTGTGTTCATAATGGGTCAATCCCCATTCCACACTAAGTTGGCCAAGCGTAGCGACGGATTCAGGCAGGGTGGGACGAAGGACGCTAGGGAAGGCCAGATCCTGGTCGTCGGTGGTCGGCGCTGCTCCGACATGGTAGGACGAGGTCAAGGGTGAGCGGTCGGGGTGGAGCGAGAAAGGTCGCTCGATGCACTGAAGTCATCGCCGAGGTCGGGGATGGCCGGATCAATTGGCGTCGTTGTCTACAGGAGGCGATGAGCGATGGTTGACGATGGCCCAAGGTGTTGAAGTCATGGTTTGAGATAGAAGTTGTGAGGAGGCAGGGGCGTGTCTGGACTCATGGGTGATCGGACCCGTGCTCACCTTGGCTTGGGATACTCGTCGATGAGCTCTAGGGATGTGCGGCGGCGGTGGCGTAGGAGAGGTAGCATCGACGCAGCTGGATCTGATCGGGAAAAGGCTAGGTAGGGGCCGGCCAGGCAATGCCGGGGACAGGGATGGCCGGAATCCGGCCTGACAATGGCGGTCGTGGTCCACAGGGGTTCAACTAATCTTTGGGAAGGAAAAAAAGGGGAAGAACTTACCCTTTCTTCTGTCTCTGCTCTTGATCAGGATGCTTAAGTTCGATTCGTAATTAATGTGGTTTGAGACCATTGTATATAGACAGCTTGTTGAGATATTTATGGGAGTGGTTAAGATATTTACGGTATTTTCAAGCCAATCAAATAGCCTCAAAGATATCCCAAAATATCTTACGTAAATATTTATTTCTTTTCTAAATTTTGCTAGGATATTATATCTCTCCCTCCTTTCAAGAAGTTTACGGGAGTGTAAAGAACATGAACTTACTTGAGAATAAATGAGGGTATCGTTTCCTCATATCCTCTTCCAGCTTCCAAGTTGCTTCTCGTGTGCTATGGTTAGTCCCTCGTACCTTGACCAACGACACTTCTCTTCGTTTGAGCATTTTTACCATGTGATCTACTATCTCCTCCGGCCTTTCTTCATAACATAGGTCTTCAGTGAGTTTTACTTCTTAATGCTGAATTACATGCTTAGGGTATGGTTCATATTTTCTTAGCATGGAAACATGAAAGACATTATGAATGCCCGCTAACCTTACTGGAAATGCCAACCTATAGGCAACCTCACCAATCCTCTCAAGAATGTCAAATGGCGTTATGTAACGAGGACTGAGCTTTCCTTTCTTACCAAACCTCATAACACCCTTAGTAGGTGAAACTTTCAAGAAAACATGATAACCAACTCAAAATCCTAGTGGCCTTCTTCTCATATCTGCATGGCTCTTTTTACGATCTTGAGCTGCCTCCATTCGGGTTTGAATAAGCTTGACCTTGTCTCCGATTTCTTCAATATCATCCCAACAAATGGGGGATCGATGATATTTCCTCCCATAAAAAGCCACTAATGGCGTCTTTCCGATGCTAGTGTGATACCTGTTGTTATGAGAAAACTCTACCAATGGCAAGTAATGACTCGATGAACCCTTAGAGTCAAGGACACACATCCTTAACATATCTTTAGTGCTCGATCTTTACCTTTTGGAGGTAATACACTTGGCAATGAACTCAGCAACCTCTCGTTTCATGTTACTCCACCAAAAGCGTTGGCGAAGATCTTAATATAGCTTATTGCCACTATGATATACAGAATACGGTGACTTATGTGCTTCCTCAAGTATTTTCTGCTTATGATCCTCATCATTCGGAACAAACAACCTTTCATCGAATCTCAAAGATCCATCTTCATGGACAACGAATCCCGATATACTTCTGCGTGAAGATATACTTCAAAATCTTGTTATTTGTGTAAATCTGACATGAAATACCCTATTAAAATGTCTCCAAATCTTTAAGGCAAAAACTAAAGCTGCTAGTTCCCAATCGTGTGTGGGATAGTTATGCTCATATGGATTCAATTGTCTCAACGCTTATGCTATCACCTTGTTATGCTGTATTAGCACGCATCCTAAGCCTTGCTTGAAAGCGTCACTATAAATGCAAAACACTTCCTCTCCTGAAGGTAAAGGCAAAATCGAAGCCGAGGTAAGTCGGTCCTTTAACTCCTGAAAAGCTTTCTCCCACTTTTTGGTCCAACCAAACTTCGTTGTCTTCCTTGTAAGGTTGGATAAAGGTATTACGATTCTAGAGAAACCTTCAACGAATCTTCGGTAATATCCTACTAACCCCAAGAAACGGTCTAGACCATTCAGTAACCATTTCTATTTTCTTAGGATCTACTTTAACCCCTTCTCCGAAAATGACATGTCCTAAGAAAACTAATTCTGTCAACCAAAATTCATATTTCTTGAACTTGACATATAACTCATTTTCTCGTAACGTCTTCAACGTAGTCTGTAGGTGCCCTTCATGCTCTCGGTGATCACGAGAGTAAACAAGAATGTCATCGATGAACACTACGACGAAATAGTCCAGATACGATTTGAAGACCTTGTTTATCAGGTCAAAGAAAACTGCAGGTGCATTTGTGAAACCAAATAGCAAGACCACGTATTCATAATGAGCATAATGAGTCCTGAATAAGGTCTTCGGAATGTCATTTACCTTAATACATAGCTAGTGATACCCTAATCGAAGATCTATCTTGGAATACACACTAGCTCCCTGAAGTTTGTCAAATAGATGATCTATTCGAGGAATAGGATAACGGTTTTTGATAGTGACCTTGTTGAGCTCCCGGTAGTCAATAGGTAGTCTCATGCTTTCATTCTTCTTCTTCACAAACAAGACAGGTAATCCCCATGGGGAAGCACTAGGTGGTATATAACCTTTCTTTAATAGTTTTTCAAGTAGAGTCTTCAATTCCTTGAGCTCACCTGGGGCCATGCAATATGGTATCTTCGAGATCGGTACTGCACCAGGTACTAGTTCAACGCTGAAGTCCAGCTCACGAGTTGGCGGTGTTGCACGTGAGCTTAGAAGTACAGATCATCAAGAAAAACGTCGGGATAGTCCCATACCACGGGTATGTTATCGATGCTAAGCTCATGTTGCACCGTTGGCTCGAGACTGCATAAGAAACCTTGACACCTTTTCTTGAGAAGTTTATACGTTGTCATAGAAGACACTATCTGTAAGTCGGGTCTTGATCCATCGCCATGGAAATGTAATCTCCTTCCTTTTAGACTCTGTAGCTTTATTGTTTTCTTCTCGCAGTCCATAACTGCGTTATGTCTTTGAAGCCAATTCAGTCCAAAGAAAATCTCAAAATCATGCAGGTCTAAGATGATCAAATCTACAGGAACGTTTTCTTCTCCAATTGTTACTAATGCTCGAGGAATAATTAGCTCACGTGTCACTATTTCACCTGTGGGTAAACCTACTTGTATTCCATCGAATATTGGTTGGGTTTTCATTTCATTCTTTACTAGATACGATTTTGCAATAAATCGAATAATATTGGTTGGAGTAACTCATTCGATGGAATGAGTTACTCCAAAATCAAAAATCGTATAGGCAAGTTGTGATAAAAGATGAATATTATCGGTCATGAATGCTCCAAGATCTTGGGCTCCCTGGGGGTTCATCATATAGACTCGTGCCGCTGGTTGTTTTTCCTTGGCATTCTAGTTAACGGACGAATTTGAAGATTGGGCCACAAACTAACCTGTAATAGAAGGCTTCCCAGTATTCTCACTCGGTTTGCCGTTCTTCTGTGGGCAGGTAGATAGTTTATGTCCAAAATCACCGCAATGATAACATGCTCCAGAAGCGGTCCTATAATCTCTAGCGTAATGTCTAATCTTTCCACAGTTGTGACACTTTACATTGCTTGCGGTCTTGCTCTGGCTACGACCTCCAATGAATCTACTTATTCCTTGTGTTTTTTGCTAGCTGTGGGGTGCATTAGAGAATCTTCGAGTATAGCTACTCTGTTGTGAAGGTGCTCCCTTCCTCTGGCTTGAGGCGTTACCAGCAATCTCTGAGTTCGATCCACCAGCTTGCGTGTTCTACCCAGTTTTCCTCTTCTTAAAGCCTTACCCTGGATTATCATCCCGATCAAGGATAGCACGGTCTAGTTTCATTGTTTCATCTTACATCTTCTGATATATCGCAAAGGTTTGAGGAGCCAGGACGGTACGTAGTCTGTAGTTCAAGACGCCAAGGAATTATCTCTGCTTTTCTGCTTCCTGTGCATAGAATGCTGGTTAGAATCGCAACAGATTCGTGAATTTTGAAACATATTCTGACACAGTCATGGTTCCTTGTTTCAAGTTGAGGAACTCATTCCTCTTCTGAGCTTGGAGGGATTCAGAGTAGAACCTTGCTCTAATTGCGGCCTTGAAGTCCACCCATCCAAATCCTTCCTCTTTGGTCCTTTCCTCGGCAGTACTCTACCAAGCGTCAGCTTTGTCTTCGAGATGATACAAAGCAAAGGTGATCCTAATGTTATCACGGCACTGAACTGCATCAACTAACTTCTCGAAACCTCTAAGCCAGTCTTCAAGATTTGTCGGGTCGCCTTCACCACTGAAGTGCTTGGGACGATGGGCATTTAGATGACGGAGGTACTTGTCACCATCCGCTCCTTGATCTTTAGTTTCTCTTTGAGCCCTCTTTGCAAAATCCCCTACCAGGGCTTGGAAAGTGCTTACAAAAGGAGCGTCTATAGGAGGTGCATTAACCATAGCAAGTGCATTATCTAGTACAGGTTGTGCATTATTTGACACATTTGCTAGCCCTATTGAATCAGCGTGAGAGCCTTGTTGTTCAACTTCTTCTCCGTCCTCCACAGGCGGAGCATTCTTATTTTGGACCACGTCCAAGGCATTTTGGTGAACGTTTTCATAACTGAAATAGCACATTTATCAATGTCAAGCATACCTCCTTTCAGGTTAAAAAAATTCATCCATTCAGGGTTTTTCATTTTGAAATATGTTTTTTTTAATTCATGTAAGACTCAGAAATAATTATCATGTTTGACTCGGGGATGGAATATGTCAGAAATTAGGTATTCATAAAGGTTCGAGAAATGTAACAACTTGTATTAATCACTACATAATCATCAGGAAATGGTGCTTAACATCCAAAGGAATCCACTACGACCTTCATAAAGGTCATTTATTATACTAGCTATCTAGAATTTTGTATGTTATTTGATCATGATGTTCATAACTCTAAATTCATAATACTCGAACAATCCTTTAGATGAGTCCCCGAGCAAGCTTCTTTTCTTGTAAGTACTTATTGTAATATTTCTCATAGTTAGGATGTCCCCATTGTTGGTTTAACTCATAGTTCCAAATCTCCTGACATAACTTCCTTCCATGGATCTTCCATTTCCCATTTATGAAATATTCCTTCTTATTTGATTTTTCACCCACGAAGAGGTTGTCATATTTAATTTGGAACGTTGAGAATCTTCCATAACGTGGCAAGGTATCTAAAACTGTTGTCGCCAGGTATATCGGATGCCTTAATGGATCATAAATCTTCTTCAAAACCCCTATAACCTTTAATGTCTTTTCTAAATGCCGATATAAGTCGTCCAAAGGTAAAAAAAAAATGCGGAATCCTTTTCCACATTGGTTTTAATGGTATGTTGCTAGACTTTCATTTTCTTGACCTATGAAATATTATTCTTAAGTCAATCACCAGAATCATTTAATTACAATGTAAGAGTGGTCACATAAGATCATTCCGAGAAACATATCACCCAGATCACCCATTCCATGCTAAATACGTACTTGGTTAGATTCCTATCCATAACCTCTAACTTGTATTATTTCCTTATCATTATCTCATTTTCTTTCCTAAACCCACGCTCTGATGCCATTTTGTAACACCCCATGATTTTTGGTCCAATACCTACCAGACACGTGACGTTATCGCCACTTCAAAGTCCATTGGAAATAAGGCGACAAAATTTCAGGGGGTTTAAGTATCAGAAACATAGGGAGCTAACAAGAAATTTCCAATTTACATTGTCTTAAATTACATGGAAATCAAATGTCCGGAAATAAAGGATAATATTACAGCAAGATGAATTTAATCAATATCGCTACGGAATAACCCATTCCATGATCCTTTATTACATGAAACAAACACGTAACCATGAGCACGAATGCCCAGTAACACATGATACATGTCTAATAGGAATGTACAATCCCTCCACTTGTATAGAAATTAATGAACAAAACTTAGGAGCATAAGCGAGGATATTGTTAGTGTGCTTAGGTTGGAAATTAGGTAGGTAGTAGAAGTCTAGGTCAGATGCTAGAGAACAAACGACCACAGATAGAGAGCATTATGTGGGCCACCAGATGCAGACTACTATAGAGGATTTCGATTCTGAAACTAAGACTTGCATGGGCAAACAAAAGACTTACAAATGTTTAAGGAATTTGGAATAAACTTGAAGACGAGGACCAACACAACGAGAGAAGACTCGAATCAGCTCTAGATTATTAGCCGATAACGAGTGTCTGAACCAGTATAAATCTTATGTTCTTTACTTGTTTAATTGCTTGATGTTTTACAGCTGTTAAAAACTAAATACTATAGCAAAATAGAGACAAAATTAACACAGTTTGAATCTCTGCTGTAGACTACCTTAGTAGTCTACAAAAAACATCAGTGTTCAAATCATTAAATCCCTTGCATTTACCTAATAAAATTTGAATCAATCTATTCACCCCCTCCCTTTAGGTTGAGTCTGTGAATCTTACAATTGATATCAGAGCCTGATTTTTGAGACCAAACAGTTTTGAAAAGAAAAGGTAATATGTTTTAGATTTTAAATCTCCAAGAAGTTACTAACAGTTTGTTTTGCAAAGAAAATATGGCTCTGCCAAAGCTACCCAAATATCCCAACAATGGAGAGCCACCAGCATGTTCATTCGACAAGTTCAATCACTCGAAGTTAAAGATTCTTGCACACTTGCATTTCATAGATGAAAAGATTCATGACATCATCACTGATGGATCATACATACCAAAGATGCAAGATCCAATTGATACAAACAACGAAGTAAAAAAGCCCAAATCACTTTTGAAAAGGGAGGATTGGGATCTAGTACTGGTGGACAACAGAGTAAGAAATCAAATATTCAAAGTTGTGGATGATGACATTTTTGAAATAGTGGTTCACATGACCACTGCAAAGGAAGCATAGGAAGCTCTACTTCTCAGTAATGAAGGAACAAATGAAATAAGAAAAAAACAAGATGGACGTTCTGATGTAGCAGTATGACTGGACCTCAATGAGATCTCATGAGAGCTATAAGGTCCAAGATTCAACCTAGAGGGGGGTGAATATGTTGATTCAAAAATTATTTAAACTTTTGATACTGATTACTAGTTCTTTCATATCACTCTTCTATGCAGACCACTTAGGTAGTCTGTAGATTATACTTGGTGATCTACAACAGAGTCTTTAAACTCTTTGAGTTTGTCTCTATTTGGCTGTGATGATTTAATTCTAACAGTTCTAAATATTAAGCAATTAAAGCAATTAAAAGACACAATATTTATACTTATTGAGACACTCATTATCAAATGATAATCGAGAGCTTAGTCAAGTCTTTCCTTGGTGACCAGTATAGTCAAGCCTCTTGGTGAGTATCACTATATTCTTGTTTGTAGCTTACAAGAAACTTCTTTTTACAAGCTATCTAACTTATACAAAAGATGAAGGACTCAGATCCTTTTGTACAAAAGATGAAGGACTCAAATGAAGGACTCAGATCTGTTACACATTATGCTTTGCTATGTTGGTCCTCGTTTGCAAACTCAATCCCTGATCCTGAAGCAATTATAGGCCTTTTGTTGCCCATTAATGCCTTAGCTGCTTATCCAAAAACCTTTGTAGTAGTCTGCATCTGGTGGCTCACACAATGTCCATCATTTGTTATCGTTTCCTTCCTAGACTGTAACTATCTATTTGTTTTCTAGCCTAAACATTCTAACTACATTACGGCTAATACATCTCAGTTTTGTTCCATCATTTTCTATACAAATTGGAGAGATTGTACATTCCTATCAATCTCCCCCTAAATTGATGCTAACAGAACTCCTATGTAAACAAACAAGTTTACAACTTTTCTTATTACTTGATTACATTGTTTTCAAAAAAAAAAAAAAGAACACTAGAGATGTTTGTCCTTACCTTTGATGCTCCTTTCCCTTGCTACGCTGATGCCTTCTTTCCTCTTCTGATTCTTTACTGCACTCTAACGTCTTTCCTCTGACTCTCTATGGTGTCATCTGTGTTCTTCATAAGACTGCTCCACAACCATCATGTGTCATCTCGTCTTTCCTCTATGGCTCTACTGTAGACTGCTTCTCCCCCTTTTTTTTAGCATTAAGGGTGGAGGTGATAGATTCAAGAGTAGTACGTACAGCTTTGAGTTCGGAGAATATGTTCTTCTGAACTACTTGTAGTTTGGTTTCAAGGAGTCTGAATTTGGTGTCGGTTGATGGGAATATTCTCATTAAGTAATTGTTGCGTGGTCTATAGAGCTTTATTGAGCTTACGTAGATAAGTTGTATGTTGGCTTTTGAATTAGTTTAGGTTGGTTGAGCTCATTCTGTATCAAGTGATGTTCGAAAATCTTCAAGGCTTCGAGTTCTGGTTTGCTTTTTGTGTTCAAATTCTTCTGCTATTAGCTACAGAATTTCAAGTAACTCATAAAGTGCATCTTTGTTCCATTCGCACGTGTTGTAGATGTCATGATCTAGTCTTCGCAATCTATACCTTATGGTGTGTTCTGAGGGTGATGAGTGCATCCTTTCTGCAAATGGTCTTGAACGAACTGAAATCTGCTGACTTTCTTTTGGTCTGCGCACATGTAGACTGTTGTGAGTGTTTTGCAGGTTTGATGATGGTCTGTAGGGCTACAGTCGTTTTTGCAAGTCCAATAGGCTGCTTGTCCATTTTTTTGACATCAATTTCTTAGGCCACCGTCCATGGTCTCCGCTCCTTATTGGATAGCTTCAATTTCTGTTTGAGAAAGATGCTGATTATCCTTCCAAACAGTGATTGCTTTGATTGCACAGCTTTGGTAAGTTGATACATGAGTAATTTTTCCCAGTTGACTTCGTATCATGTGAGGATCACATACATAATTTCTTATTGATCAGTGATAATCAGATCTTTGTTGAATTCTCTGAAGGGAATAACCTTCTTGACAATATCCGCGAGCATCTTCTGCTGTTTGGATAAGTATTTCTTCATGGTCCTTATTCCTTCATTCCATTTCTCTTTAGCTAACATTGCATGACTTCCTGTTATCACTATTGCAGGCGGGATTATCCATGATCCTTCATTGGCAATTTGAAAAACGAAGCAAAGTCATCTACTTTGATGAAGATTGCAACTATCTTTGCAGTAGACTTGTATGAAATCAGTTACAGGTTGTCTACAACTTTCACCTTTTCGATGAAATCAAGTAATTCATTGTCATAGATTCTGCTTGTTCGTTAGTAGAAATATTTGAGTCCTCCTTCTTGGATCAAATCGGCTACTTCCTTCACCTCATGATTAGAGAGAGAGTGAGAGTATTTTAGAGAGAGTGTGTGTGTGTATAAGAGAGTGTGTGTCTTCAATTATAATATCGTTGTTAGAACTTTCTAGCCGTTACGCAGTATCAGTCAATTATTTAGACCGTTGCCTGCTTTAAGGAAAACTGTTTTATAACGTTAATATTCTTTCTAAAAATAAATACAGTAGAGCAATATTGCTTCTAGTCTGCTTCCATGTGTGCAGCAAGCAGTAGAGCAATAATGCCAGTCTGCATATCATAAAAATAATGTGAGTCTGTATTCTACATATGCAGTAGAGTAGTAAAGCATTTTGGCGAGTTTCATTGTTTCAAATCAAGTATATCCAATTCTCCTTCAAATTGAATAAACTTACTCTCATCGAGAGGTTTTGTAAAAATGTCTGCAATTTGTTTTTCTGTTAGAATATATTCCAATTTAATATGATCTTTTTGCACATGATCTCTGATAAAGTGATATCTGACATCAATATACTTGGTTCTTGAATGAAAAACTGGATTTTTTGAAATAGCCATTGCAGATGTGTTTGCACAAAATATTCAGGTTTCAGAGAATATCATACCGTAGTCTGCAAGCTGTGATCTCATCCATAGTATTTATGAAGCACAGCTTCCTGCACCTATGTATTATGCTTATGAAGTAAAGTTTGACACGGTGGTTTGTTTCTTGCTGAATTAAGAGATCAGTCTTGCACCAATGAATTGACATGATCCACTTGTGCTTTTTCTTTCAACTCTACAACAGGCTATTCAGATGCAGATTTTACAGATTTTAGAGTTGACAGGAAAAGCACAAATGGATCATGTCAATTTCTTGGTGCAAGATTGATCTCATGGTTCAACAAGAAACAGATCACTGTGTCAACCTCTACTGTAGAAGCAGAATACATAGCCGCAGGAAGTTGTGCTACAGAAGTACTATGGATGAGGTCACAACTTGTAGACAATGGTATGATATTCACTGAAACTTTAATATTTTGTGACAACACGTTTGCAATAGCAATTTCAGAAAATGCAATTTTTCATTCAAGAACCAAGCACGTTGATATTAGATATCACTTTATGAGAGATCATGTACAAAAAAGTCACATTAAATTAGAATATATTCTAATAGAAAATCAAATTACAGACATTTTTACAAAACCTCTCGATGAGAGCAAATTTATTCAATTCCGTGGTGAATTGGATATAATTGATTTTAATCAATAAATTGGTTAAAATGCTCTACTGCTCTACGGCATATGTAGAATGCAGACTAGTATTATTTTGGTCTACTACTTACTGCATATGCGGAATGTAGACTAGAGACACTCTTGCTCTATTGCATCTCTATTTTTGGAAAGAAAATAACATTTTAAACACTCACTGCCTAAAATCACGCAATGGCCAAATAAATGACTGAATCTGCGTAACGGCTAGTAAAAACTGCAACGGTAATATTTCTTCAAAGGGTATAAATTCTAAAAAATTTCAATCAGAAAACTACTTTTACTCTCTCATTTTTTTCTCTTAATTCTCTCATTCTCTCTCTTGCTTTTGCGCTCTACTGTACTAAATTGCAAAACGCTAAGTTCGCAAAATCTCTCAATCTCGTAGTTTACAGAGTCTCTCAAATGTCATTTTAAAATGGCCAACATCCGATCAAACACCCCTAAAATGACAAGTCACAAGCTCAACGAATCCCAACGAAGTTCGCAAAATCTCGTTTTGCTTTTGCGCTCTACTGTACACAATTGCAAAATGCTAAGTTCGCAAAATCTCTCAATCTCGTAGTTTACAGATTCTCTCAAATGTCATTTTAAAATGGCCAACATCCGATCAAACACCGTTAAAATGACAAGTCACAAGCGCAACGAATCCCAACGAAGAAGGTTGAGTTGGAGACGGGGGTGGTTCTCGACTTCGAGATGCTGAGAAACGATTCAGACAAAGTGAAGGAAATATCTGAGCTGATTCAAGATGCTGGGCTCAAATACTTTTGTGAGAAAACCATTACGATAAAGAGATACTAAACTTTATCAAGAAGGCGAAGGTTGCAGACGATCATCAACTCAATACATACATCTCAACAAGAAAAATTGGGATTAAAATAGTCCCAAATGACTTTGAGCCGTACTTCAAAGTCTTGACTGAAGGACCAAGAAGTATCCCACCTTCTATAGTAGCTGATGCTAAACATGCTATGCTAAGCGAAGAAAGGCAGAAGGAAGGCATTCACACAATGATGAAATATCTATCTAAAGAGCATAAGCTTACTAAGCATCTGATCACATCTGATCAACATGATATTATATGTGCAATTCTTACTAAGCACAAACTCAACTAGGCAAAATTACTCATGTATCAACTTGCTAAGGCTGAAGCAAAATAGCTTTTGTTTGAAAGGGTCATCAGTATTATCCTAAGAGAGAAACTGAAGCAATCCGACAAAGTAGGAAGGCCATGGATCGTGGAGTAGTGCAGCCTATCGGATTCTCAAAGAAGCCAACAGTAGTGCAGACTATTGCAAAGGCTGCAGACCAGTCTTTGAAGAAATCAGAGAAGGCCAAAAAGAAGGTGATCACCAAGGCACAACCCGTTAGATTGAAGCAAACAAAGGACACAAGAAAAAGACTTGTTCTGTAGACGTCAGACGAGGAAACAATATCAGATCACCCTACTACAGAGCCGACTGAGATAGAAGTGGAAGAACAGTATGCATCTATAGAAGAGCAGACTAGGCAAACAATTGAGGGCTCATCCTCAAGAAGCCTACCACCGAAGAAACCAGAACTTACTACACTTCATGATGCTAATGTAGCACTGAAGTATCTGTAGGCTAGTGCCGATGAAAACCTTCAAAATATCATACTAGAGGCTCAAAGAAGCTATCAAAAGATCAAAGAAGGATGACAAGCTCAACTCAGACAAGAACTCAGTGCACAGGGATATGCAAGAAAAAAGAGAGAGGCTATTGAAGCCAAACTAAGAATGATGTAGACGGAGCAATCTCAGGATACCTCTACTGCAAACATAGTGACAATCAGGTCTGGTGCAACTGAACCCTTCACAACTACGATCATTCCGATTCCCAGCATTGGAATGGATCTGCCAATAATTGAAGAAGATCGTCCCTCAACTGCATCAGAAGCTTGGACAACAACAACAATAACCTTAGCCACACAATCTCCAGAGAAGGAGGAAATCATAAAAGCTCTGTATACGATTCAAGCCATTAAAAAAAGGTCCAAGAACATAGAGCAAAGACAAAGGAGATGTAGGCAAGCCTCAAAAGAAGGAAATGATCCAAAAGTTCGTCAAACAGCACAATCTTCCACTCAAAAGGATAACCAAGGTTGCAAGGCTAAAGCTCATTCCATAGGGACTAACCACAAGATATATAATAAACCCAGATGGCTCCAAGATGGAAATTAGAGTAGCGGATGGTATGACAGAGGCTGAAATCTATCAACTCGTTCAGATTCAGAAAAGAGAAGCCAACAAGAAGAAAAGACCAAATGAACCCTACATCTTATTCAGTGGAGTTCTGGAGGTCAGGGTCTTAACACTCAAAATAAGGATGCACAGACAGGCACAACTACAACATGTCGAGTTTGTACACACTCCTGAAGTGGAGGGTGAACTAAAGAAGATGATAGACAAGCATGTTAGGGCAGCGACCTTAGAGATTTAAGACTATTTCTCAAGGCCAATAGTCGGCAGAGCACAACCCGTAGAAGATGATGGTGGTGATGAAGAAGGGATTTAGGAGCAGACAATAGCAGAACAATCTACAGCAGGAGAGCTAGCAGCCAAGTCACCTTTAGCAAAATCACCAGGAGTAAAATCAGTAGTATAGAAAGAAACAATAGTAGATAAATCACAAAAAAAAAGGCTCCCCAACTACATCACCAATCACGGATACAGCAGAGACTACCACAGAAGAAGTCTGTCCAGACTACATACGAACTACAAAGAAAGCAGAATTCACACAAGTCATAACACTTGATCTGACTCCTACTCAGAGAGATGAAATCATCATAGTTGAAGACGAATCTAAGGAAACAACCCCAACTACAAACAAAGGAGCATACTGGAGGAAACAATGCTCACAAGGAATCACTCTTGAAGAAATCAACCAGTATCTGATGAGTGATACTCCATCTGGTCAACAAGGTCAAAGCCTACTGAACATCGAGTTTCACCACCTTCTTCCTTGGAATGGTGCAAACCAGGGCATACCTACCATCTGTAGGTTTTCCGCAAGGCATACTATATAGTGGTACATCTGATATTCAAATGACACCCCAACCTGCAGCTAGAAGTCTGAGGCAGGCTCTTGGAGAAGTCAGAATGACATCTTTCATAGAGAGGCCATCCTTTACTGCAAGAACAACAGCAGATACTCAACCGACTGCACATCAAGAATCATCTACAGAAGAGACTGTGGTGGGATATAGACTTAGGTAATTAGAACAGGAGGTCTACAACATGCATCAATGGACAAGGGATGCATTCCAGGACCTCCTCAATAGTCTATAACCAGTTGCAAGGGAACTTGAAGATGAGAAAATAAGTAGAACACAACACTTTGAAGATTTCCAAGAAATCCTTCACAACATGGCAGAACGGCTTGTAGATCAAATCCAAAGGGCCAATGCACTAAACCTCCAGCAGTATCGGCTCAGTATATGTAACCTCAATAAAATAAGAGGACAACGCTCTCCTGATTTATGCAAACTTCAAAGAGCCTTGCAAGTCACTCAACAACAGCTTATAGAACATATCCACAATAATGACATCAGATTGGGTTTGCTAGACAACATGCTTTCACTGGAAACAACCAAAGCCACCATTGCTCAACAGACCACCTCCTCTAAACTTAGAGCCTTGAGAACTACCATTCAAGGCCTCACAATGGAACTTAATGCTAACAAAAAGGGAGAGAAGAGTACAGAGCATGGAAATGAGGCAACAAGGCCCCAAAGGTCTGGAAAAAAAGCTACAGCCAAGGAGAAAACTACAGAAGATTTAAAAAGAAGAACAACATCTGCAGCAAAAGGAGAAAGGTCTGCAAAATGAGCAAAGCCTTAGGAAAGGACATCAAGCCATAGAATTCAAGGGGAGAAGGCCCACAAAGAAAGAAGAAGACATCACAGAACATCAGAGGAATAGCCTCGCAAGCGTAGTAGAGGAATAGCATCACAAGCGCAGCAAAGGTAGTGAGCATCACAGATAAAGATAAGTTTCTCTACTGCTCTATAGTCTAAAGTTTTTTTTTGAAAGCAATGCAATTTTGATGAAACATTAGTAAGCTTGTTGTTTTACTTAATAGTTTTGTTAGCATCAATTTAGGGGGAGATTGATAGGAATGTGCAATCCCTCCACTTGTATAGAAATTGATGAACAAAATATAGGAGTATAAGCCATGATGTTGTTAGTATGGTTATGCTGGACATTAGGTTGCTAGTTACAGTTTAAGTCAGATGCTGGAGAGCAAACAACCATAGATGGAGAGTATTGGGTGGGCCACCAGATGCATACTACTAAAGAAGATTTCGGCTAAGAAACTAAGACATGCATGGGAAACAAAAGACCTGCAAATGCTTCAATATCTAGGAATGAATTTGTAGACAAGGACCAACATAACAATGCCTGGATTACATCAGATCTGGGTGCAGACGAGGTTGCAGGAAGGACTGGGTGCAGACGAGGTCTCGATAGTACTAAGTGCAGACTAAGGTACAGCAGACTGGAGTATAGCAGAGATGTTTGCTGAGGTCTGAGGTTCAGTCAAATCGAAGATTTGAGGTTCAGAGTGTGACAATACGAGGATCTGAAAAAGGTGAGCTGTCAACATCGATTGAGATTCACATCTAACAAGCTGTCACATCAGGTCTTGTACATAAGTAACGGGTTCATTCCCTCAGCCTATAAAAGGGGATTGATGAAGCTCATTGAAGAGAATAGTTGAACGGGAGATTAACAGTGCAAGCTTAAAAAACAATCCAAGATTCAAAGTTACTCGACTGAGCTAAACTTAGAAGGAAACAAGAAGAGAGTTCACTAGTCTCCAAGGAAAGAGTTGGGTTATCTTGTAAAAGGGGTTTCCTTGTAAAGCACAAACAAGAAGATAGTGAACTCACCTCTTGGCTTGACTAAACTGGTCACCAAGGAAAAAGTGGACTAAGCTCTCGATTATCAGTTGATAACGAGTATCTGAACCAGTATAAATTTTGTGTTCTTTACTTGTTTTCATTGCTTGATATTTTAGAACTGTTAAAAAGAAAGTCAAACTTACACAGTTTGAATCTCTGTTGTACACTATCTTATTAGTCTGCAAAGAACATCAGTGTTCAAATCATTAAATCCATGGTATGTACCTGATAAAATATGAATCAAACAATGTCCATTTCAGGGGTCCGGCATGCTTATTATATGATGCGATTCCCATGCACAAATAGGATGCAATGCAAACAACACCGAGAAGTCATATGCCAAACAGGAATATATGAATACGTATAAAATAATAATTCAGGTTGATCACATTAATCCTTATTTCACTACCCTTAGCCTTTACTAAAGCTTTTAAGGCTCTTCATGCATTTCATGTCATGTCGTGTTGATTTTCGTGACTTTTACAAATTGATGACATGGGAGGAGTTACCACAGGAATATAATGTAGTTACCGAGTATGATCATACTAGAAACAATTAAACAAAATTTATGGTCTCTGGAGTCGACCCAGGATGATTAAATTTTAAACAAACACTGCCATCACTTGATACCGTTGTGCGCACACGAAATGATTAATTACACCCTCCCTAACTAGTCATGTAATCGTAACTCTCATTATCATTAATAATTACAGGAATTGTTTCATCTTCAGGATTCTCAAGCATATAACATGAAATTAATCATATTAACCCATGTATAGCAGGTGACTACCACATAAGTCAGGATTTCAAGCATGTAACATGAAATTAATTACATTAATTCCATGTACAGCAGGGGACTATCATGTCGTTTCATAAATTCATATAACGTCATATTTAATTATACTCGAGGTTAACTGGAAGTAATTCCTCGTAAATCATGGTGGTCAGGTATTTTTGTAACGTTCTCTAAAGTTTTCAAGGTTAATAGTTCGTTACAAAAACAATATACAATCATTACAGGGTATCACACCTCAAGAATAAACAGTATTCAAGATTCTTTATTACAATCTATAATTTTCTACAGGCATGCAAATTTAACATTCAATGGAGTCAGAAATATCAGGATTTTATTTTTTTTATTTATTATGCAAGTATGTGATCAAACAGCCACACAAGTCAGTTCAAGCCCAAACAAATGTTTAATTTAGGATAACGATGTGTGTTAGCTTGTCATTTTAAAAAATTAGAAAATTTCTCAAATAATCCCAAGCTTAATCCTACTTCGTAGTAGCATTCGTACCTATGCTAAAATTAATAATATCAGCATCATCGTGACACATTAAAGCATTAAAATAATATCTTATGTACACATAAGTGTACATAATCCTAAAGTGTGTTCACAATGGGTCAATCCCCTTTCCACACTCTGCTGGCCAAGGGCAGGGGCGGATTCAGGCAGCCTGGGGCGGAGGACGCTCGTGAAGGCCCAATCCAGGTCGTCGGTGGTCGGGGCTAGGCGAGGTCAAGAAGGAACGGTCGGGGTGGAGCGAGGAAGTTCAACTGAGGTCAACGGCGAGGAATAACGAGGATGAACCTAGCCTCGTCGATGGGCGACAAGGCGAGGACGACGCGGGGGCTGGCTGGCTGCGGTCAGGAAGACATTGTCGAGATTGGGAATGGTAGGATCTATTGTCATCGTCTTTTATAGGAGGCGATGTAATGTGGTTTATACCGATGCGAGGTGTTGAAGTGGTGGTTCGAGGTGTTGAAGTTGTGAAGGGGTCGTCTCTGGACGCATGGGTTGGGACAGTCGTCGAAGAGCTCTGGGGACCTACGGTAGCGTCGAAGCAACTGGATCTCATCGAGAAAAGGCTGGGGAGGTCGCCGATCGACGGGGTTTCTCCGGGCAGGTCGGCAGCGGCCAAGAAGGGTCAGGGAGTGTCGGTGACCGGGATGGCCAGAATTCGGCCCGACATTGGTGGTCGTGGTCGACAGAGGTTCAACTAATCTTTGGGAAGATAAAAGAAGAAGACAAGAACTTACCATTTTCTCTGTCTCTACTCTAGACTAGGATGCTCAGGTTCGATGTGAAATTAACGTGGTTTGAGACCAGTTTATATAGGCAGCTTGTTGAGATATTTACGGGAGTAGTTAAGATATTTACGATATTTTTAAGCCAATTAAATCGTCTCAAAGATATCCCAAAATATCTTACGTAAATATTTTATTTTCTAAATTTTGATAGGATATTACATCTCTCACTCCTTTCAAAAAGTTTTATCCTCAAAACTTGATTAGTGTAAAGAACATGAACTTACTTGAGAATAAATAAGGGTATCGTTTCCTCATATCCTCTTTCAGCTCCCAAGTTGCTTCTCGTGTGGTATGGTTAGTCCATCGTACCGCTAACCCTACCAGCAATACGAACCTATAGGCAATCGCACCAATCCTCTCAAGAATTTCAAACATCCCTATGTAACGAGAACTGAGTTTTCCTTTCTTACCAAACCTCATAACACCCTTAGTAGGTGAAACTTTCAGAAAAACATGATCACCAACTCAAAATCCTAGTGGCCTTCTTCTCACATCTGCATGGCTCTTTTTAGGATCTTGAGCTGCCTTCATCCGGGTTTGAATAAGCTTGATCTTGTCTGCGGTTTCTTCGATATCATCCCAACAAATGGGGGATCGATGATATTTCCTCCCATAAAAAGCCTCGAATGGCGCCTTACCAATGCTAGCGTGATACCTGTTGTTATAAGCGAACTCTTCCAATGGAAAGTAATGATTCGATGAACCCTTATAGTCAAGGACACACATCCTTAACATATCTTCAAGAGTTTGTATCGTACGCTTAGTGTGTCCATCAAAAGGAGGGTGAAAAGACGTGCTGAAATTCAATCTAATTCCAAAAGCCTTTTGTAATCCTTATTAGAACCGTGCTTGAAACCTAGTATCTCTATGAGATACTATTAAACTCAGAGCACTATGTAATCTCACGATCTCCTTCACGTATACGTTTGCTAGATGATCCACACTCCAAGAAGTCTTGATGGGAAGAAAGTGAGTAGACTTGGTTAGTCTATCCACTATTATCCATATTTAGTTCATACAATGAATTATAGGTGGTAGTCCTACAATAAAGTCCATGGAGATTGAATCCCATTTCCTTATCGGTATTTCTAAGGGCTGTGGTAATCCTCCTGGTCTTTGGTGCTCGATCTTTACCTTTTGACACGTAATACACTTGGCTATGAACTCTGCAACCTCTCGTTTCATGTGACTCCATCAAAAGCATTGGCGAAGATCTTGATACAGCTTATTGCCTCCAAGATGTACAGAATACGGTGTCTAATGTGCTTCTTCAAGTATTTTTCGCTTAATATCCTCATCATTTGGAACACACAACATTCCATGGAATCTCAATGATCCATCTTCCTGGACAACGAATCCCGGTGCCTTTCCAACTTGAACCTCTTGTATGATTCGTTGTATCTGTTCATCACTCCCTTGAGCTTGTAAAACCTCTTCATGTAAGGTAGAATGGAATTGCATGTACCCTAGAAAACCTTTATGAGACTTGGAAATCACCGTAATGTTCAACTCAAATAAGTATTCAAACAACTTCTCTTGCATATTCATAAACTTGTGAAGACTCCCTTCTACCCTTCTGGACTTATGGCTCAAAGCATCAGCTACAACATTAGCCTTGCCCGAATTATACTGAATATCCAAGTCATAATTCTTCAATAACTCAAGCCATCTCCGTTGTCTCATGTTCAGCTCCTACTACGTGAAGATATACTTCAAACTCTTATGATTTGTGTGTGGGATAGTTATGCTCATATGGCTTCAAATGTCTCAATTCTTATGCTTGTTATGCTGTATCAGCATGTATCATAAGCCTTGTTTAGAAGCATCACTATAAATGCAAAACACATCCTCTCCTAAAGGTAAAGGCAAAATAGGAGCCGAGGTAAGTCGGTCAGGTCCGTTAACTCCTGAAAAGCTTTCTCGTACTTTTATGTCCAACCATACTTCGTTGTCTTCCTCTTAAGGTTAGATAAAGGTATTGCGATTCTAGAAAAACTTTCAACGAACCTCTGGTAATATCCTTCTAACCCCAAGAAACTTATAACTTTCGTAACATTTGTCGGTCTAGACAATTCAGTAACCGTTTCTAATTTCTTAGGATCTACTTTAACCACTTCTCTGAAAATTATATGTCCCAAGAAAGCTACTTCTTTCAACCAAAATTCATATTTCTTGAACTTGACATATAACTCATTTTCTCATAACGACTTCAAGGTAGTTCGTAGGTGCCCCTCATGCTCTCGATGATCACGAGAGTAAACAAGAACGTCATCGATGAACACTACGACGAAACGATCCAGATACGGTTTGAAGACCCAGTTCATCAGGTCCATGAAAACCGTAGGTGTATTTGTGAGACCAAATGGCAGACCACGAATTCATAATGACCATAATGAGTCCAAAATACGATCTTTCGAATGTCGTTTGCCTTAATACACAGCAGGAAAAAAGTCAGGATAGTCCCGTACCATAGGTATGGCATCGATGCTAAGCTCATGTTACACCGTTGACTCAATACTACATAAGAAACGTTGACATCCTTTCTTGAGAAGTTTGCACACTGTCATAGCAGACACTATCTACAAGTCAGGTCTTGATCCTTCCCCATGGAAAAGTAATCTCCCTCATTATGGACTCTGTAGCTTTAATGTTTTCATCTTGTAGACCATAACTGTGTTATGCCTTTCAAGCCAATTCATTTCAAGAACAATCTCAAAATCATGCAGGTCTAAGACGATCAAATCTTCAGGAAATTCTTCTTCTTTAATTGTTACTGATACTAGAGGAACAACTACCTCACTTATCACTATTTCACTTGTAGATAAATCTACTTGTATTCCCTTGACCACTGGTTGCGTTTTCATTTCATTCTTTACTAGATATGATTTTGCAGTAACAGAAAGAGTTGTTCCAAAATCAAAAATCGTATAAGCAAGTTGAGATAAAAGCTGAATATTATCGATCACGACTGCTCCTCCGTCTTGGGCTCCCTAGGGGTTCATCATATAGAATCGTCTCGCCGGTTGTTTTCCCATGGCATTCTGATTAATGGACGGATTTTAAGATTGGACCACAAACTGACCTGAAACAGAAGGCTTCCTAGTATTGTCACTCGGTTTGCTTTTCTTCTGTGGACAGGTAGATAGTTTATGTCCAAAGTCACCGCAATGATAACATGCTCCCGAAGCAGTCCTACAATCTCTAGTGTAATGTCCGATCTTTCCACAACTGTGACACTTTACATTGCTTACGATCTGGCTACCAACTCTAGCGTTTCGACTCATTCCTTGTGTCATTTGCTAGCTACGGGGTGCCTTAGAGAATTTTTGAGTATCGCTACTCTGTTATGAAGGTGCTCCCTTCCTCTGCCTTGAGATGTTACCAGCAACCTCCGAGTTCGATCACCAGCTTGCATGTTCCATCGAGTTTTCCTCTTCTTAAAGTCTTGACTTGGATTATCATCTCTATCAAGGATAGCACATTCTAATTTCACTGTTTCATCGTACATCTTCTCATAGGTCATAAAGGTTTGAGGACTCAGGCCGGTACGTAGTCTGTAGTTCAAGCTGCTAAGGAATTGTCTCTACTTTTCTACATCCTGTGCATAGAATGTTGGATGGAATCACAACAGACTCGAGAATTTTGAAGCATACTCCGGCATGGTTATGGTTCCCTGTTTCAAGTTGAGGAACTCATTCTTCTTCTCAGCTTGGAGGGACTTAGGGTAAAACCTTGCTCTAATTGCTACCTTGAAGTCCACCTATCCAAATCTTTTCTCTTCGGTCCTTTCCTCAGCAGTGCTCCACCAGGCGTCAGCTTCGCCTTCGAGATAATATGAAGCAAAGGTGATCCTTAAGTTATAAGGGTACTAAACTACATCGAGTAACTTTTCAAAACAACTAAGCTAGTCTTCAAGATTTTGCCGGGTCGCCTTCACCACTGGAGCTCTTGGGACGATAGGCATTTAGACGACAGAGGTACTTGTCACCATCCGCATCCTGATCATCAGTTTCCTTTTGAACCTTCTTTGCTAACTCCCTTACCAGGGCTTGGATAGCGCTTACCAAAGGAGCGTCCATAGGAGGTGTATTTTCCAATGCAGGTTGTGCAATGTCTGGCATATTTGCAAGCCCTATTAAATTAGCGTGAGAGGATTATTGTTCAACTTCTTCTCCGTCCTCCACAGACGGACCATTCTGATTTTGGACCACTTCCAAGACATTTTGAGACACGTTTTCGTGACTGAAATAACACAATTATCAATGTCACACATACCTCCTTTCAGGTTAAAAAAAATCATCCATTTCAGGCTTGAATTTTATTTTCAAATACCTTTTTTTAAAATTCATGTAAGGCTCAGAAATAATTATCATGTCAGGCTTGGGGATGGAACATGTCAAAAACTAGGTATCCATAAAGGTTCAAGAAATGGAATAAATTTTATTAATCACTACATAATCATCAGATAATAGTGCATAACATCCAAAGGAATCCACTACGACCTTCACAATGGTCGTTTATTATACTAGCTATCTAGAATCTCGCATGTTGTTTGATCATGATGTTCTAACTCTACATTCATAATACTAGAACAATCCTTTAGATTAGTCCCCCACCAAACTTCTTTTCTTATAAGTACTTCTTGTAATTTTGCTCATAGTTAGAATGTCCCACTCTTGGTTTAACTCATAGTTCCAAATCTCCTGACATAACTTCCTTCCATTGATCTTCCATTTCCTATTCATGAAATATTCCTTCTTATCTGGTTCTTCACCCACGAAGAAGTTGTCATACTTAATTTCGAACATTGAGAATCTTCTATAACGTGACAAGGTATCTAAAACTGTCGCTGCCTAGTATATCGGATACCTTAATGGATCATAAATCTTCTTCAAAACCCCTATAACCTTTAATGTCCTTTCTAAATATCGATATAAGTCAAAAAAGGTAAAAAAACGCAAAATCCTTTGCCACACTCGTTTTAATGGTATTTTACTAGACTTTCGTTTTCTTGACTTGCAAAATATTATTCATAAGTCAATCACCAGAATCACTTAATTACAAGGTACAAGTGATCACATAAGATCATTCCGAGAAATTTATCACCCAGATCATCCATTCCTTGCTCAACACGTATATGGTTAGATTCCAATCCATAACCCCTAACTTATATTGTTTCCTTGTTATTATGCTATTTTATTTCTTAAACCCACACTCTGATATCATTTTGTAACGTTCCAAGATTTTTTGTCAAATACCTGCAAGACATATGGCGTTATCGTCGCTCCAAAGTCCATTCGAAGCAAGACCATAAGAATACCGGGGGGTTTAAATATCAGAAACATAGAGAAGTAACAAGAACTTTCCAACTTACATTGTCTTAAATTACATGAAAAACAAATATCCAGAAATAAAGGAAAATGTTACAGCAAGCCGAATTTAATAAAACTCGTTACGAAACGACCCATTCTACGATCATTTTTTACCTGAAACAAACACGTAACCATGAGCTCGAATGCCCAATAACACATGATACATGTCCATTTCAGGGATTCAACATGCTTATTATATCATATGTTTTCCATGCACAAACAAGATATAATGCAAACAACACCGATCAATCATATGTCAAATAGGAATATATGAATACGTATAGAATAATAATTCAGGTTGATAAGATTAATCATTATTTCATTGCCTTTAGCCTTTATTAAAGTTTTTTAAGACTCTTCATGTATTTCATGTAATGTCGTGTTAATTTTTGTGACTTTTACAAGTTGATGACATGGGAGGAGTTACCACAGTAGTTTGATGTAGTTAACTAGTATGGACATACTAGGAATAATTAAATAGGATTTATGGTCTTGCAGTCAACACAGGACGGTTAAATTTTAATCAAACACGAACATCATTTGATGTCGCTGCATGCACGCGAAAGGGATAATTACACTCTCCCTAACTAGTTATGTAACCGTAACTCTCCTAATCATTGATAATTACAGGAATTGCTTCATATTTAGGATTCTCCTTCGTAACGTTCGTAACTACGATAAAATTAATAATACCTGTGACATATTAAAATGTTAAAATAATATATATGTGTACATACTCCTAATATAATCCCCTTTCTCACACTTGGCTGGCCAAGGGTAAGGGCTAATTCAGGTAGGGTGGGACGGAGGACTTCGGCGAAGACCGGATCCCCGTCGCCGGTGGTCGAGGCTCCTCCGATGAGGCTGGTTGACTGTGGCGCGAGGTGTTGAAGTGGTGGTTCGAGTTGGAAGTTGTGCGAAGGTGGGTGGCCGGATCAGGGCACGCCTTGGCTTGGGGCAGTTGCCGGTGAGCTCTAGGGACGTGCGGCGGCCGCAGTGTAGGAGAGACGGCTTCAAGGCTGGTGGATCTGATCGGGAAAAGGCTGGGGAGGTCGTCGATCGACGGGGTTTCTCCGGCAAGGTTGGCTGCGGCCAAGGAGGGTCAGGGAGTGTCGGTGACGGGGATGGCTGGAATCCGGCCCGACAATGGCTGTTGTGGTCGACAGGGGTTCAACTAATGTATAGGAAGAAAAGAAATGGAGAAGAACTTACCTAGGATGCTCGAAATTACCGTGACTTGAGATCAGTTTATATAGGCAGGTTGTTAAGATATTTACGGGAGTGGTTAAGATATTTACGATATTTTCAAGCCAATCAAATCATCTAAAAGATATCCCAAAATATCTTATGTAATTATTTATTATTATTATTCTAAATTTTGCTAATTACACATAGGGTTCGATCAAACTGGTCCATTGGTAAAGTTAAGTGGTTTCCCGTATGCCCTTGGTGTGTTTGGGTTCTGCTATGCTGGACATTCTGTGCTGCCCAACATTTACCATTCAATGTCAGATAAGAAGGATTTTAACAAAGCACTTATCATTTGGTAAGCTGATTGTTGTTCTACCCTGCTAGTAGTGCGCTTGCTTAAACTCATCCTGTTCGATCCTGAGCTATGTACTTGTGCAGCTTCGTCTTGGCTACTTCCATATATGTTGCTGTTGCTGTAGTGGGATTTCTCATGTTTGGCGAAGATACTGAGTCTCAGATAACCTTGAATTTGCCCTCTAAATCTGTACCTTCTCAAGTTGCATTCTGGATAACTGTAAGTATCAGCTTACATCTTTATGACGGCTATTGTGGAACTCACTATCATGTCTGCTGCTTTCCTTACCAGTTAAATCCTGTCTGCCTCCTAAGGAATCGGTCATGCATCATTTCAAGCCTTTAATACAGGAGAAAAGTGAAGCATTCTTTAGCATAAGCAAAATTTGTTACAAGCTTGGCATCAATATACTATTGCTTTCAACAAAAGGAGGCCTGTTTTCACTTAAATAAACTAGTTATCTGATGGCTAAAGTGCAGATTATAGAAGAATGGTTATCATAAGAATACAATTTCCTGTCAAATAATAAACTGTTGAGTATGCTTTCCCATGTCAATTAGATGCTGTCATATTAAAAATGTAGTATTCTACCTTTTGATAGAGTTGGTTTTATCAACATTTTTATTCTTGATATGTGAGACATTATTTATTTGTCTCAATTATAGGAAAATGCAAATAGGATGTAGTGTTGACTCTGTTCAGCAAATCGATGATACGTGGAGCATGATTCTTGATTAGCTAATGGTTCTGTCCATTTCTCTAACTTTTCATATTTCCTGCAGGTTCTGAGTCCTATGATGAAATATCCTTTGGATGATACTATTTTTCCATTAGAAATACAAGAATACAGTCTGAATATTTTACCACCAATTCATGTTCCTTAACAATGTACACATATGCCTTGTTGATGAATCCTTTGGCTAGAAGCTTGGAAGAGTTGCTGCCAAAGAGAATTGCCGAAACGTATTGGACCTTTATCCTTTTGAGGACAGGCCTTGTGGTTTCAACTGTTTGTGTCGCTTTCCTTGCACCCTTCTTCGGTATGTATTCATTATTCTTCTTTTCCAGTTCAAAAGTGAAGCGAATGACATGCTAGGCTGATGCAGTGTAGCAATTTTTTAATGTTTTTTTCCAGTATTTCTGTCACATTCAACCGAACTTCTAGGTAGATCTGAGAAGCTTCTTGTGCATAAAGAACTATGTCATCAAGGAATTTGCAAAACTATCGCAATGCACTATGAGGAGATGCTTGCATGGACATTGTTTCTGATTTTAATTGATTAATTAATTAATCTCTCTTTTTCAGCCTTTGCTAAAGCGAGCACCCAATTTTGTAGTTCCCATGATTAATATCTAAAAAATACAGGCGAATGATTTGAAATACACACATGTCGAAGATACTGACCTTACTATTTTAAAGCTCCGAAATGGATAAATCATTGATTTTAAAGTTGCTCAATCCAACTAGTTAGGAATTCATTCAAATTGCAATCAGTTCCTCTTGATTAGTCCTTCTGATCTGTGTCCAATTTGCTATTTAGATTGGAGCTTCCACCTGATTTTTCATCTTTTTCCTGATTGTGATGATTTATTTGATGCTTTAGTTTGCTTCTGTGCTTTTTCAATTGCTAATCGGCATTCATTTGACATATCACGGACTTAACTCGTCCTGTCCGATTTCTGGTTGTAGGTATTATGATGGCGTTGGCTGGTTCACTAGTCTGCATGCTTGCGGTAAGCTGTGGACTTGTGAAGTTCTGAAAATTTTCATTTCTAGCAATTCTCCTGACCTCCATTTCGCTCCAGATTCTGAGCAACATCGTGTTCTGTTTGAAATTTCCACTGGAAAGATAAATAAAGCATTGGAGTCCCTTTGGCATCTTAAAGTTCTTTATTCCCTTGAAATTCTTCTCTCCCTATATACTCTCCGGCTTTATAAAATTAAGTTTGCATACTGAAAGAATTGGATGTGTTTCGATATTCTTCAATTGTTCAAGGTATAAGTATATATAACCTAATTCTATAGCATAAATGAAAAGTAATATATATGCAGTTAATCCTAATGGATATAAATATATCCTAATTGATACAAATATATATATACTTTCCTATTTTAACACTTTTCCTCAAGTTGGAGCATAAACACCAAATATGCTCAATTTGTTAGATATAGTATCAATGTGAGCTTTTCGGAGTGGCTTGGTTAGGATGTCGGCGAGCTAAAAATTCGTCCCAACGTGAATCAGCTGAATGCAAGGGGAACAAGATGATGTCCATATGACAATGTCGCTAACGAGGTGACAATCTACCTCAATATGTTTGGTCCGCTCATGAAAAGCCTGATTCTTGGAGATATGCGTTGCTGCTTAATTGTCACAGTGTAGTTTCATCTTACTATTTTGGTGAACACCTAACTTGTCGAGTAGAAATTTTGTCCAAACTAGATCACAGGAGATGTTTGCGATTGCTCGATATTCTGACTCCGCATTAGCTCAAGACACAATAGTTTACTTACTCTTATAGGAAACGAGATTACCACCAAAGAAGACACAATATCCAGTGGTGGATCTTCGACTAGCAGGGCAGCCTGCCCAATCGGCATCAGTGAAGGTTATTATTCTGTTATGTCCCTGATCAGAGTATACTAGTCCCTTTCCTGCAGATCCCTTGAGGTATCTAAGAATCTGTACCGCTGCATCCCAATGGGTAGTGCGAGGGGCAGACATGAACTGACTCATCACACTCACTGGATAAGCAATATCAGGTCGAGTAATTGTCAGATAATTCAGTTCTCCAACCAATCTTCGATATCTCTCAGGATTATGCAGAGGTTCTCCATCCTTTGGCATCAGTTTGATCTCAGGAACCATCATGAGTCAGCAGGCTTGCGTCCAAGCAACCCGCATTCTGAAATCATATCAAGAACATACTTTCTCTAATAGATAAGGATTTTATCAGGAGATCGTAGTACCTCAATACCAAGGAAATATTTGAGCTTGCCCAGGTCGATAATCTGAAATTGCTCGCTGAAGAACTTTTTTAATGTAGAGATCGCCTCAGCATCATCACCGATAATGATTAAATCATCCACATAAGCAACTAGGATGATAGTCTTCTCCTGTAAATGTCTGTAGAAGATTGAATGGTCACTAACACTCCTGGTCATGTCAAACTAACTGAGTGCTTGAGATAGACGCCAGAACCATGCTCGTGGAGATTGCTTGAGACCGTACAAATATCTCTTTAGGCGACAAATTTTGGAGGCCTTCTCCTGAATAACAAATCCAGGTGATTGAGTCATATATACCTCCTCCTCAAGAATGTCATTGAGAAATGCAGTCTTGACATCAAGTTGGTGGAGTGGCCACCGACGCATTGCAGCAAAAGCAATGGAGATGCGGCCAGACACGATCTTTGCAACAGAAAAGAAGGTCTCCTCGTAGTCCACACCATAGGACTGAGAGTGGTCTTTGGCAACCTGCCGAGTTTTGAGTTGGTTGAACTCATAGTGAATACTCATTTGCAACCGATAACACGTTTGTTAGGCAGGAGAGGATAGAGATCCCAAGTCTCATTTTTTCACAGAGCTGACATTTCCTCCTGCATAGCAGCAAACTATCCTGGATGTTGTAGGGCCTTTGACACATTCTTAGGAATAGAGTAATTGTCAATACGGGTGGTGAAGGCATGTTGGCCAACAGATAAGGCAGAATAACGACATAATTGATGGACTGGATACCTAGTACTGGGACAGTGGCATTGGCCTTTTCCAATAGCAAAGGGAATGTCAAGGTCAGAGGGGGGAGGTGGTGTAGGGTCAGGATTTGATTGAAATACACCGGGTTGATCAAGTTTAGAATTTTGTGGGGGTACAGGTATAGGAGGCGCACAAGATTCATGGTCCTGCATAGTCGGAACAAAGTTAGTATCAGAATGGAGATTCTTACCCCTTCGATGATATACCTGAGTAGTCGTTGACCTAGAAGATGTCGATAGTCCACCACTCCCCGACGGTGAAGAAGAAATGTTTGAAGTTTCAGAGTATTCCCGATTAGACACAAGTGGGACAGGAGTGGAGGAGTTACCAGATTCAGAATCTAGAAAGTATGGTACAGATTTCATAAAGGTAAGATCTCCATTGCTCTTGCTGCAATACATCGGTGGCCACTCCACCAGCTTGATGGCTAGGATTGTTTTGGAAAAAACTCTCCAATTTACTCAGTTTGAGCAGTTTCTTATTTACATTAATATTTATTTCCTCCATTATATGTTTTATGATTCTGTATATGTATATTCATGTAAACATAGTTGATCCTTTATCTGGAAAACCGGCTGTTAGAGAAACAAGCACCAAGCCACAATGGGCTGGTTCATGCTGGTATTCTCTTCCTTTCGAGTACTTTAAAAGCATTTCGCCCCGTCTACATTCTTTTTCCATGAGTCGTTGCCATCTAATTTGTGATGTCTTTAATTTCTAATACCCACTAAGGTTGAAAAACTTCCGTTGGAAGGCATGCATACTCAGTAGTAATCAATTATAGTCGAGATCATATATCTGGAAATTTAATGTTGGGTTGATTAATCTCACGACATGCAGGTACTACTTGAGATTCATGGATCCGAAAAATTCAAAGGAATTAGTCAATAAAGAAAAGGAAAGGTTAGACTCCTCGCAATTCTTGCCATTGTGTAGTAGTAATATTTAGTTTTGGAGTATTTTGCCGATTTTCTGAGAGGTAGTACCTAGATAACTCGAGATTCTTGATCCACAACCTTTAATAGCAATGATCAAATTGTAGGTATTGGGATCCAGTAGATATCTACGTTGGTGGTGCTGAGCATGCAGTTCTTTCACTTGCTTTATGCTAGATTCTGGCACAAGGTGGCTTGCCACTTTCCTTTATTTAGTTTATTTTCTCACTCGAGATGGAAGCCATGTAACTATGTGTTAAATATGGCAACCTTTGTAGACTTTGTACAGCAGTAGACTTTGTGGACTTTGCAGCATGGCAACATCATGCTTGTAAAGATCATCATGCCTGTGTAGATCTGACCGGAACAAGCCTGGAGCATTCTCTCAAAACTGTATATAAACATAAGAATTGTTCCTAGGATATTCATTCAACTTGTACACATCAATTTTATCAATATACTCCTCAAACATTTAACATGGTATCAGAGGTAAGTTAAAAAAAAGCCTAGATCTACGCTGTTGTATCGCCTCAAACCTAGCTGTCCTGACAAGATTCGCGGCGTCACTCCCGATGCCGTCGACATCGAGACTTGAGACCATCCCAAACTTACTTGTTTTTATAATTCCTCTCCTTCCTTTGGCTGCGTCGATTGGGTGTCGATGTTGGGCTCGTCGACGAGAGGAAGTCGTCGAGCCAGGTTCTTCACAAGCCGCTTAGTCTTCGTCAACAGATCTCCTATCATATGCGACATCGCCTCCGTGGAGGAGGTGAAGGTGTTTGGTGTTTGGCCGGAGAGATTTTGTGAGGTGATGTTGGTTTTTTGATGAAGGCCGTAGAGGAGGTGATGTTCGAAGCAGGCTGGAGTTTGGCCGAGTTAGAAGTTGTTAACGTTTTAATACTTTGCTGACTATTTTCAGTAAGTTTAGTCGAGTTGCTATCACCTGGAGTTGGGCCGAGTTGCAAGTAGTCCACCGGCCCATCAGCACCTTGCTATCACCTGGAGTTGGGCCGAGGTTCAAGTAGTCCATCGGCCCATTAGCAGCTTGCTATCACCTGGAGTTGGCCGAGTCGCAAGTAGTCCACTGGCCCATCAACAACCATCAGTATCCTGGTCCACGCAAGTTTCCTGCTGCCGATGTCACACCAGTTGCAACTCGGCCCATCAGCAGCTTGTTATCACCTGGAGTTGGGCCGAGTTGCAAGTAGTCCACCGACCCCATCAACAACCATCAGTATCCTGGTCCACTGGTCCAAAGTCCAGGTCCACTGGCCCAGGCCCAACACCCATCATCCTGGTGGCCCAAGCAAGTTTCCTGCTGTCGATGTCACACCAGTTGCAATCGGTAATTACTGGAAGCCTCCCAATGCCTCGGTGAACTTCCCTTCGATCTCACCATCAAGCCTAGTCCGGTCCCAACTCGTCGGGTCAAGTATCCTAGTACAATTTTTGTGGTATATAGGGTCATGTGCAAGAAAAGTGTTATAAATTACATTGGTACCCAGAAGACGGCAAAGGCAAGACCACGACTCACACCGTCGGCGCAGGCGTTGATGGCCCAGGAACGAGTTTTCCCTTCACAACCGAGTAGTATAACCAGCTCTTGGTACTCATCAACCCTAATATGGCCCATTCGGCCCAGGCTAGTCCTTCTGTCCAGTCAACCCACTTCGCAGTTATGGTTAAAAACTGTAATCGTTGGACAATTGATAGTGGTGCATCGGATCACATGACACCATTTGAATGGAATCTGAGTTCCAAAAGTTATACGAATCAATCAATTGGTATGCCAAACGAGTCGGTTGCACCTGCTTTACATATCGGCCGAATTAATTTGGGGCTAGATTTAGAATTGAGTAAAGCTTTATGTCTTCCCGTTTTACACATAATCTGATATATGTGAGTAAGCTGACCAAAGAAAAAAATTACGCTGTAATTGTTTTTTCAAAATTCTATGTATTTCAGAACCTATCCATGAAGGAGACGAATAGGATAGGGTGAGGAAAGAAATGGACTATACTACTTCAACGAGCGTAGAAAATCAGCTTGTTACTCTAGCCGCCACAAAAAATTACCTTTAGATTTATGGCATCAGAGTTTAGATCATCCATCTTAGAGTCGCCTATTAAGTCTTTTAAAGGGTATCAATGTTCCTTTTAAAGATAACGATTTTTGTTGCTCAGTTTGTCCTTTAGCAAAACTTGTTAGGAAACCCTTTCCAATTAGTACCAATGAAAGCATTTCTTCTTTTGATTTGATTCATTGTGATATTTGGGAGGATATTCTACCCTTTCTCATAACAGGGTAAGATATTTCTTGATTATCATGGATGATCATAAAACATGCACCTGGATCTATTTAATGAAAACCAAATCTGAAAACACAATCCTCTTTGAAATCCTTTTATGCCATGACAAAGACCCAATTTTCTTCTAAAAAAATCAGATCGGATAATGCATCCGAACTATTATCGCTTTAAATGCAATCCTTTTTTAGCGTAAATGGTATTCTTAATGAAACCACCTGCGTTAATACTCCACAACAAAACGGGATAGCTGAGCGCAAACACAAACGTTTATTAGAGGTAGCTCGCTTCCTTCGTTTCCAATCGGGTCTACAAAAGATATTTTGGGCAGACTGCATCCTCATTGCTGTCTACCTTATTAATCGTTTGTCTATCAAAATCCTCAATAATAAATCACCTTTGGAAATGTTATTTCATAAAAAGTATCATACACACACCTTCAAACCTTTGGATGTCTTTGCTATGTGCACACTTTCAACTCAGATAAATTTGCACCCATGGCAAAAATTTGTGTTTGTAGGTTATCCACCAGGCATGAAAGGTTATAGAGTTTTTGATTTTAAGGAAAATCAAAAACCCCCCAAGTCAAAATATTTTTATTGTAAGTCGTGATGTCATATTACATGAATCTATTTTTCCTTACAAAAATTTATTACAAAATCCACCACAAAAAATTTCTTCTTTACCACAAATCAGTTCGTACCTAGCCCAGCCCGATTCGCTGCTGGACTAGGCCGAACCACTTTCGCTGGTCCAACCAGCCCTTTCGCTAGGACCAGCCCAGCCTATGTTGCCTTTAGCCAAAATTCGATCCATTCCATCGTCAGCCGAAACCGATGCTCCTGTCCAATTGAGGCGTTCCACTCGGCCCAAAAATACCCCTGGATACCTTGTGAATTTTCAATGCTCCTTGGTGTGTCCATCTCGTAGTCACCTGCTCTCTGCGTCTCCGACATGACTAAATATCATACAAAAAAATTATTTTGATTATCACAGATTTTCAAGGAACCATAGAACTTTTCTCAAAACCATCACTTCGGCAGTCGAACCCTCCAGCTTCTCTGTCGTCGTCCAATATCCAAAATGGCGGGCCGCTATGCAAGCCGAAATCCATGCCCTTGAAGAAAATAACACGTAGACCATTACGCCCTTGCCGCTACACAAACGGGCCATCGGCTACAAATGGGTCTACAAAAACAAGTACTGGGCCGACGGCAGCATTGAGCGATATAAGGCACGACTGATAGCCAAGGGTTTTACACAGCAAGAGAACATTGTTTACCAGGATTCTCACGCCCATCGCCAAGCTCATTTCCAAGCGTTGCCTACTTGTCCTGACCGCCACCAAGGACTGGGCCCTCCACGAGATGGACGTTAACAATGTTTCTTTATAGGGTGATCTGGACGAGAAGCTCTATATGCACCTGCCCTCGGGCTACGTGCACTAGGGGCCGAATCATGTACGGCGTGTTTGTCGGTTAAATAAATCCCTCTATCGCTTAAAACAGCCTCACGAATTGATATGCAAGGTTTTTCAATGCTTTCTACTCTTTTGGGTTTCGCGAGTCGGCGAGTGACCACTCCTTGTTGGTTATTACATTGAGTTCACATATTACCCTGGTAATGATCTACGTCTATGACATGATCGTTATGGGTAATGATCCGGCTCATATTGAGCAGCTCAAGGCTTTTATTCGCTCCAAATTCTGGATTGAAGATTTGGGTAAGCTAAAATATTTCTTAGGGATCAAAGTTGCACCCTCGCATACGGGTATTTTCTTATCTCAACGGAAATACACCTTGGACATTTTAAAGGAGGCCAGTCACCTTGAGGCCAAGCCAGTCGATTTCCTATGGAACAAAACCTGAAGTTCAACACCATTGATGACCTATCACTCAAGGACCCTGGCATATATCGACGTCTGGTTGGATGTCTTATCTATCTGACTATTACCCAGCCTGAGATAACCTTTGCGGTTAACACTCTCAGTCAGTTAATGCACTCATCTCACCAGCCGCACTCCGAATCCTTTGATATCTCAAGTCTGTGTCTGACAAAGGTATCTTTTACTTGCTGACAATACACTTCAGCTTAGTGCCTTCTGCGATTCTGATTGGGCGTTCTGCCCCATTACCCGTCGGTTAGTTACACGCTATTACACATTTTTGGGAGACAGTCCTATCTCCTGGCGCACCAAGAAACACAACACTGTTTCACGCTCTTTTACTGAGGCCGAGTACCGGGCCATGGCAGTGGCTACTTGAGAATTTCTTTGGCTACGAGCTCTATTAGCTGACATGGTTGCCTATCCATAGCCCATGCTCTTTCACTGCGACATTCAATCTGCCATCAACATTGCTGTCAACCCTGTGTTTCACGAACGCACCAAACACATTGTGATTAACTGTCACGCTGTTCGCGAACGGGTCCAAGCTGGTGACATTCGAACCAATGATCAACGGGCTGATATTTTCACTAAGGCTTTGAGTTGGGCCCAATTTCTTTATCTATCTTGCAAGTTGGGCGTTTTTGATTTGCACAGCCCAACTTGAGGAGGATGTGTTAAATTTGGCAGCCTTTGTGGACTTTGTATAGCATCAGACTTTGTGGACTTTGTAGCAAGGCAACATCATGCCTGTTAAGATCATCACGCCTGTAAAGATCATATAACGCCCCGGGATTTTCTGTCCAATACCTGCCAAACACGTGGCGTTAGCGCCGCTCCAAAGTTTTCTTCGAAGCAAGGCGACAAGAATACAAGGGGTTTAAGTATCAGAAACATAGGATCTAGAATAAATATCAAACTTACATCGTTATCGGATCCAGAAATAAATATCCACTTACATTATCTTCTATTACATGAAAGTCAATGTCTAGAGAGAAAGGGTAATATTACAACAAGTCGAACTCATTCATCCTTGCTAAGTAACGGGCCCTTCCTCGAATCTTTATTACCTGAAACGTAAATGTAACAATGAGCTCGAAAGCCCAGTAACACAGGATACACATCCATCTCGGAGGTCTGGCATGCTTATTATATCATGCATTTTCCATACGCAAATAGAATGCAATGCAAGCAACACCGAATAATCATATGCCAAGCTGGAAAGCATAAATTATACACAAGGTAATATCTCAAGTGAAACTGGTAAATCATTTCTTTTTCCGTCGTCAAAAGCCTTTATTGGGGGTTTTTAAGGCTCGTATTTATTTCGTATCAATTCATGTTAATTCTCATTATCTTTACAGGTTAATGACATGTTCTCACATGCCATATTGATTCTCAGGGTTTTTTACAGGTAAACAACGTGCTTTTGTCGCGTTATAATAATTCTTATGATTTTTACAGGTTAATAACATGGGAGGAGTTACATCAGGAATTTAACGTTAATAGTATCGTCATACTAATAACAATTAAACAAACAGGATTGTCGCTGCTGACGACCCAAGATGGTTAATGATAACCAAAAACGGCCACCAATTATATTTCAATTGATGCCGCTGCGTGCACGCGAAGGAAATTTCTATCCCTCCCTAGCTAGTCAGGACTCGTAACTCTCCCAGTTATTATGATTTACAGGATTATCTTCATATTCAGGTTTTCAGGACTTTCAAACAGATAGCATGAAATTAAACATATTAATCCATGTATAGCAGGTGACCATCATGGTGTTCGTAATTCGAAATTTCAGGTATATAATATGAAATTAATCATATTAGTCCATGTACAGCAGCTGACCATCATGATGTTTCATAAATTTATATAACGCTATATTTTATAACGTTCTTAATAATTTTCAGGAATAATAATTCGTTACAAAAATAATATTAACAAGCACAATATATCACACATCAAGAGCAATCAATATTCCGGATATCGTTATTTAAATTCTATAATATTCTACAGGTTGTATCGTTACCCTTCTGGCAACAAATCAAGTCAATCAAGTACAACAAAATTTTATTCTTTATTTATCATGCAGATACGTGATCACACAATCACACAATCACATAATTTAGGGTAACGATGTGTGTTACGTCGTCATTTATAAAAATCAAGAAAAATCCTTCAGGCAATCCCCGGCTTAATCTTGCTTCTCATCATTTGTCGCATCTACAATAATATTGCAATATATAAATTATTATTTCAAGATATTCCAGAATAATATACGTAAATACGCGTGTAACTAAATGCACCTCATAATGCGTTATTATAACACATTATG
>LIEC01009593.1:0-60398 GCA_001925005.1 Drosera capensis | reverse complement strand
GTAGATAGTAGTTCACCAAAATATGCATATGCTGTTTGACGAGCTTCTTTTTCTGCCTCTAGATGGGCTGCAATAGGTTCCAAGGTCTTAACTAGACCCTTGAATGTAGTCCTGATCCAAGAGTTCATGCCATAGATCTCCTGATGAAGCTGGCGTAGACAATGTTGAGTAGTGTTCTCTGAGGGCGAAGAGGGAAGTCTTGGTTCCTGTACTGGAGGTGGTTGTACTGCTAAGACTTGAACTTCAGAATCCGCAAAGGCTTGTTGTAGGTTCTTTAGGGCTGAAGATGTCGGTCTTGGGGTGGATATACCACTATACATTGGGGTGGATATACCACTATACATTGTGCAAGTCCAAATGCAGTAGGTGGAGTGAAGACAATTTCTTCAATGGCTCGTCCAGGAGTGATTTGAGGATCAGCTTGGTTGTCTGCAGTCGATTAGTCCTGATGAATCTCATCATCTGGTTATGATAGTTCGAAGGATTGAATTTCATTATCCGAGAAGTGCTCTTCCATGACTGAAAGCTCTTTTTTCATTTGAGCTTCATCATCATGATCACTTTGTGCTGGATCTGCGGCAAGACTGATTATGATCGGTGTTTTAGCAACCGATTCATCACTGGAGGGAGAACAATCATCTCCTTCATCATGCTCCTGTGCTACTTGTTCTTCTTGATTGTCGAGAGAGAGAGTAGCTTCTTTATCTATAGCTAACATGGTCTCATCTGCAGCTAACATGGTCTTATCCTGCAGCGACCTTTGTCTCATCTGCAGCGATCATTGTCTAATCTGTAGTGTGTAATTCGTCATCTGTGGCCTTGGATGATGTTTACACTCCTTCATTAGCAACTTGATCAATGATGGCATCTTCATCATCATCAGGCGCTGGTTGAGGATGATCATCTTTATCACCATCATTTCCATCATTTCTTTTTGGTTGATACTCGCTTAAGTCGGGTCTACTTAGATATTCATAGACTTCATCAGTGGCAGCCTTGATATGCTTCTCCATAATGTTCTTGAGTGCTGCTTGTATTTCTGGAGTATTGACGAACTCAATTTCTCTCAGAAGACAGTGCCTGAGCCTTTTTTTCTTCAGAGTTGAGTCTTTGAACTGAAGGGCTCCATTGATTAGAAAGTGAGCTTCCTTAGGTCTAGTGGCAAGACTGACTTCCTTCTTCTAGAGTTCGACTAGTTGATGAATCTCCCCCTCAGTCATACCCGTTATATCACCAATCAGAGTCTGTGATTGGTCTGAATTTATTTGGTACAGGGTTCTTGGTCCTTGGGGGATCAGCTTAGGTCTTGAGAACCTAGTGAGCCTCTTCGTGACTTTTGTAGTGGTTGGTCCCTGTGATGTAGTTGATACCACAGTTGTAGTTGGGGATGATATTGTCAATTGTCCTAGAAGGCATTGTGTTGAGGTTATTCTTGGTCGTTTGACAGGCAGTTTGTGTTGCTTTGAAAACTCTTGAATTAATCGTTCTGCTTGAAGCTTCTTTTGCAACTTCGCTTGTGTCCTTTCTGCAAGGAGTTGAGTGTCTATCTTCTTCATCTGCAGTAGATGAGCCTCAACTTCTTTGATGGTCTTCGTGACTGACTCAATGATCTTCTCAGGAGGCTTCTCTTGATTTGTGGTGATAGGTGTCGTCCATGTAGTAGTTGCAGTGGTTGGTTGAACATTTGCAACTTGTGTGATAGCTAATAACCACTTGAACATTTGCAACTTGTGTGATAGCTAATTGTTCCTCAGAAATAGGAATAATAGCTATCGTTATCGCATGCTCAACTGCAAGAGGTTGAATGGTTAAAGCTGGTGTAGCAGAGGTATGGGATGGCTGCAAAGTAGACAACTGTTCTTCAATTGCCCTTATTTCTGGCTCTGTGTAACCCTCTGCAACTAGCCTTTGTCTGAATTCAGCTCTTGGTCCTTCACTTTCTTCTTGAAAGATGACTTGTGCTTCCAATATTAGATTTTGGAGGTCTTCATTTACTCCATTCTTCAGCAGCTGGATTGCCACGTTTGCATCATGAAGTACTCCGACTTCTGGTGCTTTTGGTGGTATTTTTGATGAAGAGGGTTCATGGATTTCTTCAGTACAGACTTCTGCAGATTGGATGTCAACCTCTATAATAGCAGTTGAGTAGTCTGCAGGACGATCAGATTCTGTTTCCTCATCAGAGGATTGTACTACAAACTTCTTCCTTGTTAGCATCGGCTTCTTCATCTTCTGTTTTGCTGCAGTTTGCTTGATAGGTCTCTTTGTAGAGGAGGTCTGTTCCGTTGTTGTGTGTTCTTTAATAGTTACCGCTTGCTTAACTTTTCTTCTCTTGTGCAAGGGCTTCTGTGGCTCATCTGCAGTCCTTTTTACGATTCCTGGAGAAGCTATGCTAATCTTCTTTACATCGATTTTCTTCCTTGGATTCCAAGGTTTGCCTTCTTTGTCGGATAGCTTCAATTTTCTTTTAAGAAGAATACTAATTACTCTTCCGAATAGTGGAATTTTCGCCATCGCTGCTCTTGCAATCTGACATATGAGTAAACTTGCCCAATTTACCCTTGTCTTTGTAAGAATGGCACACATAATCTCTTGTTGCTCTGAGGTTATTTGATTTGTGCTGAATTCTCTTGAAAGAATTGCTTTCTTGACGATGTCTGCAAGAATCTTGTGTTCTTTTGAAAGAAATCGCTTCAAAGTCCGAATTCCTTCATTCAAGTTATCTTTGCTCAGCATTGCCTTTCTTCCTTGCTTGATAGTTTCACTTGGAATGTAGTCATTCCCTTCAGATGGTAGATTGAAGTAGTCGGCAAGGTCATCAGCAGTAATCTGGATTGTCACACCTCTTGTAGTGGAGGTGTAGGTTATCTGTTGCAGATTTGCTGCAACCTGCGCCGTGTTGAAAAACTCCAGAATTTCTTCTTCATAGATCGGACTTGTTTGTTCACATAGGGGTTTGAGTCCAGCTTCCTCAATCAGGTCGATTATGTCTTTGATTTCTTCTTGTTCGTCTTGAATTGAGTTGAAATCAAACACTGCTCCTGTTTGGATTTCAATCTTCTTTGAGGAACTCCTCTATGATTCAGAGGATTTCTGGCTTTTCTTCGATGAGCTTGAGGCGTTGGCCATGTTTTTCGAAAGAGTTTTAAAGATTGGCTTGAATTTGAGTAAGGTTAGGGTTTCGTGCAGTAGACTTGAAAAGAAAGAGAGAGAGAGTTTGTTTGAGTGCTTAGAGAGTGAGAGAGATTAGAGAGAAAAAGTGTTCTTCTTGTTAAAAAAACATGGTTCTTATACTCGCTGAAAATATGACCGTTGTTAGTTCCTTTTCTAGCCGTTATACACTAATTTCCATTTATCAACAGTCATGCGTTATTTTAGGAAAGCAGTTATTTATCTTTCTTAATTTGATTTTGTTTCCTAAAATAGATGCAGTAGAGTTTTACTTGACTCTAATCTGCACTTGACTGCATTGATTTGGCAGTGGTGCAATAGAGTAATTTTGCTCTTCTTCAGTTTTCTTAAAAACTTGCTAGTCTGTATTCTACACTCTTAGTAGTTCAGTTAAGCAATTTTTGGCAATTCTTATTGTTTCAAATCAAGTATGCCCAATTCACCACGGAATTGAATAAACTTGTTTTCATCAAGAGGTTTTGTAAAAATATCTGCAATTTGTTTTTTCTGTTGAAATATATTCTAGTTTGATATGACCCTTCTGCACATGATCCCTGATGAAATGATATCTGACATCAATGTGCTTGGTCCTTGAATGAAAAACTGGATTTTCTGAAATAGCAATTGCAGACGTGTTGTCACAAAGTATTGAGGTATTTGAGAACGTTATACCATTATCTGCAAGTTGTGACCTCATCCATAGAATTTGTGCAGCACAGCTTCCAGCAGCAATGTATTCAGCTTCTGCAGTAGAGATGGATACAGTCGTCTGCTTCTTGCTGAACCATGATATCAACCTTGCTCCTATGAATTGACATGAACCGCTTGTGCTCTTCCTGTCAACTATGCATCCTGCAAAATCTGCATCTGAATAGCCAATAAGTGTAAAATCTGATTCTCTGGGATACCAAATGCCAAGATTTGGAGTTCCCTTGAGATATCTTAGAATTCTTTTCACTGCTATATAGTGAGATTCTTTAGGATCTGATTGATATCCACATACACATACTGTATATTGGATGTCTGGTCTGCTTGTAGTAAGGTATAATAATGATCCTATTATTCCTCTGTACATGGTTTGATTTATTTTCTTTTCAGGTTTATCTTTTTCTATCTTTATTGAAGTGCTCATAGGTGTTTTCATATGGCTAGCATTATCCAATCCATACTTCTTAATTGTATTCTTCAAGTATTTGGATTGATTATTGAAGATTCCTTGTTTCGTTGTTGTACTTGCAGTCCTAGGAAATACTTTAGTTCTCCTATTAAACTCATTTGAAACTTGGATTTCATTAGATCTGCAAATCTTTCACAAAGTTTATAATTTGTGCATCCGAAGATAATAACATCAACATAGATTTGGACTAATAATATATGCTCCTTATGCTTTTTCAGAAATAGGGTGGTATCTATTTTTCTCTTTCAAATTTATTTTCACATAGGAATGTTGGGAGAGTTTCATACCAAACCCTAGGAACTTGTTTTAATCCATACAGTGCTTTGTCTAGTCTATATACGTGCTCTGGATATTCATAGTCTTCAAATTCAGGGGGCTGTTCAACATAGACTTCCTCTTGAAGTTTTCCATTTAGGAATGCACTTTTTACATCCATTTGATAGACTTTAAAACCTTGGTAAGCTACATAGGCAAGGAACATTCTTATAGCTTTTAATCTTGCTACTAGAGCATAAGTTTCATCAAAATCAATTCCTTCTTCCTGAGAATATCCTTTGGCAACTAGCCTAGCTTTATTTCTGATTACTGTTCTATTTTCATCAGATTTGTTTCTGAACACCCATCCTATAACTGGGTAATTTTTAGGCCTTGGTATAAGATACCATACCTCATTCCTTTCGAACTCATTTAGTTCTTCTTGCATTGCATCTACTCAGTTTGGATCATTTAGTGCTTCGTTTACTACCTTAGGTTCTATTTCTGATATAAAGCAACTATACAGGCATTCTGCATTTGTTGCGCTTCTTGTCTGCACAAATGCATGTTTATCTCCTATAATGTCATCTTGTGTGTGTGCCTTAATCCATCTTCCTTTGTCTTGTTCATTTAGTTCTACTTGTTCTTGAGGTTGGTCTTTTATTTCTTTTGCGGTTTCATTTTGTGCGGACGACTCTCTCTCATCTGCAGTACTAATGACTTCTTCTGCAGCCTGTTCATTGCATACACATTCCTCATCAAATATATTTGCATTTCTCATGAATATTTCTTTTCCATCAAAAGATATGTGAACTGATTCTTCAACAGTCTCTATTCGTTTTTTGTATACTCTAAATGCTTTACTGTTTGCAGCTTCTGCCTAACAGCTTTTGGATAGATTTGCTTCAGATAGCATTGTTCTTGTTGCTTCCATCAATGTTCTGTTCTTTCTTTCAGAAACACCATTTTGTTGTGGTGTTCTTGGTGTTGAAAAGTTGTGTTTGATTCCATGATCATTGTAGTAGACATCTATCCCCGTTTGGTCAAATTCAGTACCGTGATCACTTTTAATTGTGATTACTTCTATTCCTTTCTCATTTTGAACTTGTTTGAGGTACCTTGTTAGTTGGTTGCATGTTTCACTCTTTTTATGTAAAAATATTACCCAGGTATACCCAGAGTAATCGTCTACTATAACTAGAGTGTACCTTTTTCTATTTAGACTTTCCATTTCTACTGGGCCAAATAGATTCATGTGCAGTAGTTCAAGAATCCTAGTTGATTCTGAGGTTTTTAGAGGTTTAAAGCTTGTTCTTGTCTATTTTCCTTGCTGACATGGTCTGCATAGCTTATTCTTCTTAAATTGTATTTTTGGAAGTTCTCTGACTAAGTTTTCTGAGGATAGTTTAGCTATTGTTTTGAAGTTAATATGAGCCAATCTCTTGTGCCATATCAAACTTGTGTCCTCAGCTTCTGTGGTGTAGAAACAAGTGATGTCTGTTGATTGTTATGAGTCAAAGTCTACTGCATATATGTTTCCTCTTCTAATTCCTAGAAGCTTGACTTTCTGTGTGATCTTATCTCTAACTTGACATGTATCATAGGTGAATAACACATCGTAATTTTTATCACATAGCTGACTAATAGAGAGTAAATTATGTTCTAAGCCTTTAACATAAACAACATCTCTAAAGATTAAGGAACGTGTACCAAGGGTTCCATAACCTTTAGTTGTACCTGCTTTTCCTCCTCCAAATATGACAAGGGGTCCTTGCTCTTTTCTGAAGTCTTTAAGATTGGTTTTATCCCCTGTCATATGCCCTGAGCATCCACTGTCTAGATACCAGATGCCTTTTTGTTTTTCCTGCAATTTAAACATGAAAAGCTTGTCCTTGGTCCCTACTAATTTGGGTCCTTATTGATTAGATTTTGGAATCCACACTTGAATTATCTTCTTGTGTGTGTTCCAGCATTCGAATGTCTTGTGGCCAATTCTTCCACAATTGAAGCAGTAGACCTTTGGTCTTATGCTTCTGAGTGGTCTTTTCCATTTAGTGTGTTGCTCTCTACATGAGCAAGTGTGCCTAGTGTATGGTTTTCTCCAAGTTGATCTTGAGGGTTTGTTCCATTCAGAGTAGTTAGGCTTATTTACATTTTGTTCCATGTACTTTCTTATAGGTAGTCTGCTCCAATGTTCTTGTGCAGTAGAGACCTTTCTTTCCAGTAGAGGTCTCTTAAGAGAGTTGTCCCATTTTTGTATTGTTGGTGCATTCTGGGCCATACTACTTGGTGAGGATTGTGCAGCAGTGCCTTTGGCTTTGCGCATTTGTCCTACATTGTGTGCAATTTTGCGTTGCACAGCTACTGCAGTAAAATTGTCCTTTTTCTGAAGGATTGTCTTGATGGTCTGGTTGACTTTCTTGGTGGTGACCTCATCATCTACTTTGTTAATCAACCAGTCATTATATCCTAATCCCGTCTTATCATGGGAGGATTGTCCTGTGTTGATCAATCTTTGTAGATCTAAGGTCTTATCATTCCAAGCATTGACTTGCTTCTGGAGCTCATTGTTTCTTATATTGAGAGTCTCCACTACTGCATTGAGAAGTTTTATTTTCTCATTTGCTTCTTTGAGATCATTTTGAGCATTTATCAGGCTGCTCTCGATCTCTTCTTTTGAGTTGCATTTCTCTTTGAGAATTGCAATCTGTTTAAGATTTTCTTTATTTTCTTTTATAAGAGAAATAAAGCTGTCAGAGGTTTCTTGAAGTGTTTCCTTCAATTCCTCTGCAGTGGGTTCTGAGTTAGAGAGATTGAATACCTATTTGTGTTCTTCTTCCTTGACATAAGGCATAGCTGAGTATTTGATAAGAATTCTTCATCATTGGAGTCTGTGTCACTCCACGTTTTTGCAGCATATGCCTTGCCCCTTTCCTTTCTTTCAGATATCACTTTATTGTGATCCTTCTTGAATTTTGGTGCAGATGAGTCTTGGGCTGGTCGTCTGCATTGGGTAGCAAAGTGTCCTGGTTTGCCACAGTTGTAGCAGACTTCTTTTTCAGCATCCTTGGTCTTGGAGGGGAAGTTCTTTTTGAAGTTTCTCTTTTTAAAAAGTTTTTTGAACCTCTTTCACATCAGTGCCAATTCATCTGATGGATCCTCCTCAGTTGCAGACGAGGTATCACTGTTCTCTTCTTCTGCCGTTGACTTTAACACTCTGATAGAATGTGCAATCCCTCCATTTGTATAGAAATTGATGTAACAAACTCAAATGTATTAATTGTAATATAGTTAGATTGTTTAGGCTAGAAGTCAAGTAGGAAGTTGCAGTTGAGGTCAGATGCAGGAGTGAAGACAGTTGCAGATGCAGAGAGCTGATGCAGACCACCTGGTGTAGACTTCTATAAAGACTCTAGATGAACATCTATTATATGTACAAACAACAAAAGAATTGAAGGCTTCACTTGGAAGACTGAGCTTGCAGACGAAGACCGCGATGGCAAGGCATAAAGCTGAATCAGACTGTGCAGATGAGATGTTGCAGCAGAGACTGTGTGCAGACGAGATGTTGCAGCAGAGACTGTGTGCAGACAAGGTGTTGCAGCAGGCTGGATTGCAGTAGAGATGATTGTCAGCATGATCGAAGGTTTGAAGTGAGTCAAGTGGAGATTCAAATTAAAGTAGCAATGGCACGAAAACTGGGACAATGGAATGCATTCACTTTTTCTGCAATCTTGTGTACTCCAAGCAAGCTTTACCGGTTCTCTTTTATAAGCCAAGAGAACGAACCTCATTTGTAGACAACTCATTGTTCCTGGAGGGTCACTTTCCTACTAGTGTTTGTCACCATCTCGTTTTCAAAGCTGGCATCCCACTATCCCCGGTTTTCGTGCCGTTGCTACTTTAATTTGAATCTCCACTTGACTCACTTCAAACCTTCGACCTCCTATTGACAATCAACTCTACTGTAATCAAGTCTGCTGCAACATCTTGTCTGCACAGAGTCTCTGCTGTAACTTTATGCCTTGCCATCGTGGTCTTCGTCTACAAGCTCAGTCCTCCTTGTGAAGCCTTCAACTCTTTTGTTGCTTGTACATATATTAGTTGTTCATCTAGAGTCCTCATAGTAGTTTGCACCAGGTGGTCAGCATCATGCCTCTGCATCTGCAACCGTCTACACTCCTGCATCTGACCTCAACTGTAACTCCCTACTTGACTTCTAGCCTAAACAATCTAACTATATTACAATTTATACATTTGAGTTTGTTACATCAATTTCTATATAAATGTAGCGATTGCACATTCCTATCAATCTTCCCCTAAATTGATGCTAACAAAAACTCCAATGTAGTACAACAAATTTACTCTTATTTCTGACTTAAACATTACAGTATTGCTGATTGTCAGCGTATATGTATTGCTGATTGACATAGTGACATTAGAAAGGTATCAAAAGAATTACCTTTGTTGCTCCTTTCCTCGTCTACGTTGACTACACCTTTCTTCTATGTATTTCTTCCTCCTGTTGTCTTTGGCGCTTTGGTTCTCTCCCTTGTTCTTCTGAACTTTTCTTCTTTGTTGTAGAGGATTTCACCTTCTCCCCCTGAGTAGAAGGTTTTTGTTCATCTGCATCTTGTCTCTACTGCATCTTAGAAGGTTTCTCCCCCTTTTTGTTAGCAGCTATTGCAGATGTTAAATTCTCAAGGGCGATGCGGATCCCCTTGAGTTCAGATTGATTATGGCGCTGGACAACTTGGAGCTTGGTCTCAAGAAGGCCAAACTTGATGTCATTGATGCGCATATGCTCGTCAATGTTCTGCTGTGCCTTTTGCATTGTCTCATGTAGCTTGCGAAGTGCTACTGACTAGTGCTCTCTGAATTGATGAAAATTGGAGATTTATGTTCTGTTTGTCCGGAGATTCAGAGACTTGGTCTCCTTTCTCTGTTGAGTGACTTCAGCAGAGAGAGTAGATAGTAGTTCACCAAAATATGCATATGCTGTTTGACGAGCTTCTTTTTCTGCCTCTAGATGGGCTGCAATAGGTTCCAAGGTCTTAACTAGACCCTTGAATGTAGTCCTGATCCAAGAGTGCATGCCATAGATCTCCTGATGAAGCTGGCGTAGACAATGTTGAGTAGTGTTCTCTGAGGGCGAAGAGGGAAGTCTTGGTTCCTGTACTGGAGGTGGTTGTACTGCTAAGACTTGAACTTCAGAATCCGCAAAGGCTTGTTGTAGGTTCTTTAGGGCTGAAGATGTCGGTCTTGGGGTGGATATACCACTATACATTGTGCAAGTCCAAATGCAGTAGGTGGAGTGAAGACAATTTCTTCAATGGCTCGCCCAGGAGTGATTTGAGGATCAGCTTGGTTGTCTGCAGTCGATTAGTCCTGATGAATCTCATCATCTGGTTATGATAGTTCGAAGGATTGAATTTCATTATCCGAGAAGTGCTCTTCCATGACTGAAAGCTCTTCTTTCATTTGAGCTTCATCATCATGATCACTTTGTGACTGAAAGCTCTTCTTTCATTTGAACCTAAACAATCTAACTATATTACAATTTATACATTTGAGTTTGTTACATCAATTTCTATATAAATATAGGGATTGCACATTCCTATCAATAAGCTATGCAGACCATGTCGAGAAGGAAAGCAGACGAGGACAAACTTTAAGCCTCTCAATTCCTCAGAATCAACCAGGATTCTTGAACTACTACATATAGATCTTTTTGGTCGAGTAGAGATGGAAAGTTTAAGTAGAAAGAGATACACTCTAGTTATAGTAGATGATTACTCTAGATATACCTGGGTAATATTCTTACATAAAAAGAGTGAAACATGTAGCCTACTAACAAGGTACCTTAGACAAGTTCAAAATGAGAAAGGAATAGAAGTAATCACAATTAAAAGTGATCATGACACTGAGTTTGATCAAACAGGAATAGATGTCTACTGCAATGATCATGGAATTAAGCACAACTTTTCAGCACCAAGAACACCACAACAAAATGGTGTGGCTGAAAGAAAGAATAGAACATTAATAGAGGCAACCAGAACAATGTTTTATGAGGCAAACTTATCCAAAAGCTTCTGGGCAGAAGTAGTAAACACAGCTTGCTATATTCAAAATAGATGCACAGTCCATAAGATCTACACGAAAACACCATACGAATTATGGAAAGGAAAAACATCAAGTGTCAAATACTTTCATGTCTTTGGAAGCAATTGCTATATACATAACAATGATAAAAACTACCTACAGAAACTTGATCCAAAGGCAGATGAGGCAACCTTCCTAGGATATTCAACAAACAGCAAAGCATTCAAAATATATAATAAAAGAACACAAACTGTTGAAGAATCAATACACGTATCATTTGATGAAAAACAAATATTCTTGAGAGATGCAAATGTATTTGATAAGGAATGTGTATGCAATGAACAGGCTGCAGAAGAGATCATTGAAGCTACAAACGAAGAAAAATTGTCTGCACATAATTATACTGCAGCAAAGATCAAAGAACAACCTCAAGAACAATTAGAATCAAATGAACACGACAAAGAAAGATGGATTAAAGCACACACATAAGATAACATAATAGGAGATAAAAATGTATCTGTGCAGACCAGGAGAGCAACAAATACAGAATGTCTGTCTAGTTGTTTCATATCAGAAATAGAACCCAAGGCAATAAATGAAGCACTAAATGATCCAAACTGGGTAGATGCAATGCAAGAAGAACTGAATGAGTTCGAAAGAAATGAAGTATAGTACCTCACACCAAGACCTAAAAACTATGCAATCGTAGGATGCAAATGGGTGTTTAGAAACAAATCTGATGAAAATGGAACAGTCATAAGGAACAAAGCTAGGCTAGTAGCTAAGGGATACTCACAAGAAGAAGGAATTGATTTTGATGAAACCTTTGCACCAGTAGCAAGATTAGAAGCTATAAGAATGTTCCTTGCCTATGCAGCATACCAAGGATTTAAAGTCTATCAAATGGATGTGAAAAGTGCATTCCTTAACGGAAACTTCAAGAGGAAGTCTATGTTGAACAACCTCTTGGATTTGAAGACTATGAATATCCAGAACCTGTGTATAGACTACACAAGGCACTGTATGGTTTAAAACAAGCACCGAGGGTATGGTATGAAACTCTCTCAACATTCCTATGTGAAAATAAATTTGAAAGAGGTAAAGTTGATACCACCCTATTTTTGAAAAAGCATAAGGATGACATACTACTAGTACAAATCTATGTTGATGATATTATTTTTGGGTGCACTAATGATAAACTCTGTAAAAGATTTGCAGAACTAATGAAATCCAAATTTCAGATGAGTTTGATGGGAGAACTTAAATACTTTCTAGGACTACAAGTACAACAACTAAAAGAGGGAATTTTCGTAAATCAATCCAAATACTTGAAAACTACAATCAAAAAGTATGGATTAGTCATATGAAAACTCCAATGAGTACTTCTATAAAAATAGAGAAAGATAAACCAGGAAAAAAAATCAATCAAACCATGTACAGAGGAATAATAGGCTCACTATTATATCTTACTGCAAGTAGACCAGACATTCAATATGCAGTCTGCGTATGTGCAAGATATCAATCAGATCCTAAGGAATCTCACTACACTGCAGTAAAAAGAATATTAAGATATCTTAAAGGAACTCCAAATCTTGGCATTTGGTATCCAGGGAAACAGAATTTACACTTATAGGATATTCAGATGCAGATTTTGTAGGATGCATAGTTGATAGAAAAAACACAAGTGGATCATGTTAATTCATTAGAGCAAGATTAATATCTTGGTTTAGTAAGAAGCAAACCACAGTATCTACCTCTACTGGAGAAGCTGAATGCATTGCTGCTGGAAGCTATACTGCACAAATTCTGTGGATGAGATCATAACTTGCAGACTATGGTATAGTATTGTCTAAAACCTCAATATTTTGTGACAACATGTCTGCAATGGCTATTTCAGAAAATCTAGTTTTTCACTCAAGGACCAAGCACATTGATGTCAGATATCACTTCATTAGGGATCATGTGCAAAAAAGTCATATCAAATTGGAATATATTCCAACAGAAAAATAAATTGCAGACATATTTACAAAACCCCTTGATGAAAACAAGTTCATTCAATTTCGTGGAGAATTGGGTATACTTGATTTAAAACAATAAGTTTGGCCAAGAATGCTTGACTGCTCTACTGCAATGTAGATTGCAGACTAGCAACCTCTTTCAAAAATTATTGCAGACGAGAAACTTTGCTCTACTGCACTACTGCTTAATCAATACAGACGAGTGCAGACTAGAGTCAAGTCTTTCTACTGCATCTATTTTAGGAAACTAAATCAGTTTAAGAACGTTAAATAACTACTTTCCCAAACTAACACATAACGGTCAATAAATGACTATTATTACGCAACGGCTAGAAAAGGTACTGACAACGATCATATTTTCCAAATGAGTATAAAAACCACTCTCTTTAATCAAAAGAAACTTTTCGCTAATCATTCTCTCTCTCTCTCTCTCTCTCTAAAACCCCCAAATCTCACTTTTCTCTCTCTTAAGCACTCTACTGCACGAAACCCCAACTTCTCTCAATCTCAATTCAATCTTTGAAAATCCTTCAAAAACATGGCCAATATTCCCTCAAAGTCATCAAAGACAAACCCAAAATCCTCTGAATCATAAAGAAGTCCCTCGAAAAGAATTGAAATTCAAACAGGAGCTATGTTTGACTTCAATTCGATTCTTGATGAACAAGAAGAAGTGAGAGATATAATCGATCTAATTGAAGAAGCCAAACTGAAATCCTTGTGTGAACAAACAAACCCGATATATGAAGATGAAGTTATGGACTTTGTCAACAAGGGGCAAATCGCAGCAAATCTACAACAAATCACCTACACCTCTACTGCAAGAGGTGTAACTGCTCAAATCACTGCTGATGATTTTGTGAGCTGCTTCAGTTTGCCAAACGAAGGACCTGATTTCATTCCAAAGGAGGTTGTACAGCTTGGAAGACAAGCAATGCTAAGTGAAAACAAATGGAACGAAGGAATACGGACCATGAAGAAATTCCTATCAAAAGAACACAAGCTTCTCGTAGATATTGTCAAGAAAGCAATTCTCTCAAGAGAATTCAGCACAGATCAAATCACCACTGAACAACAAGAGATTATGTGTGCAATTCTCACCAAAACAAGGGTAAACTGGCCAAACTTACTCATGTATCAACTTGCAAGAGCAGTAAGGGCCAAAATACCACTATTTGGAAGGATCATTAGCATTCTTCTTAGAAGAAAACTAAAGCTCTCTGAGAAAGAAGGAAGATCATGGAATCAACTGAAGAAAATCGATGTCAAGAAGATTGGAAAAGCTCCACCAGGAATCACGAAGAAGCCTGCAGACGAGCCAAAGAAACCTGTGGAGCTGCAGAAGAGAAGGGAGGCCAAGAATAAGACCATTGGTAAAGTGCAAACGAGCTCAGTGGAAACTTGTTCTGCACAGAAACCAGTCAAGAAGATTCCAGTCAAATTAAAGATGAAGAAGCCGATAGTGCCACAGAAGAAGTTCAGAGTGGAATCCTCTGACGAAGAAATAGAAACTGACCGTTCTGCAAATGGGTCAAATGCTTTAATGGAGGTGGGAATCCAGTCTACAATCATGCAAACTAGGAAAATCACTAAGCAGTCTACACTAGTGCAGACTGGACAGATGACTGAGTCGTCTTCCTCAAGACTACCACCGAAAGCACCCGAAATTCCTGCACTTTATGATGCAAACGTGGCAATTCATCTGCTGAAGACTGGAGCAGATGAAGTTCTTCAAAATCTGATCCTGGAGGCACAGGTCAATTTTCAAGAAATAAGAGAAGGGTCTCGAGCTGAATTCAGACAGAGGCTTATTGCAGAAGGCTATACAGAGCAGGAGATAAGGGAAATTGAGGCCAAGATGTCCACATTATAGCCATCACATCCCTCTGCTGCACCATCTCTGTCAATTCAACCTCTAGCAGCAAAGCCCTCTACAACAACAGCTATTGTTCCATTCTCAGAAAGTAGAATGGCAACCACGTAAGTTGCAAATGTCCAACCAACTTCTGCAACTGCTGCATGGACAACAACTACCACAACAGTTCAAGAAAGATCATCTCCTGAGAAGATTATTGAGTCGGTAATGAAGACTATCACAGAAGTTGAGGCTCATCTACTGCAGAAGAAGACCATAGACACTCAACTTCTTGCAGAAAGAACTAAAGGAAAGATACAGAAGAAGATCCAAACCAAAAATTAATTCAGGAGTTTGCAACATAACAAAGGTTGTTGGTAAAACGACCAAGAACAACTTCAACACAAAGTCTGCAAGGATTACTGGCATCGGCACCACTAGTAACAACAGTGGTATCAGCACCATCACAAGCACCTATCTCAGTAGGAGTCACCAGAAGAATCACAAGGTCTTCAAGACCCAAACTGATCCCCCAAGGACCCAAACCCTTATACACCATCAATCCAGACCAGTCACAGACCCTAATTGGTGATATAACTGGTATGACTGAGGGGGAGATTCACCAACTGGTCCAACTCCAACAAAAAGAAGTCAGCCGTGCCACAAGACCCAAAGAAGCTCATTTCCTACTCAATGGCGCCCTTGAGTTCAAGGACTCAACCCTGAAGACCAAAAGACTCAGGCATTGTCTCCTTAGACATGTTGAGTTTATCAACACTCCCCAAATTCAATCTGAACTCCAGCGTATCCTGGAAAAGCACATAAAGGCTGCTACTGATGAGGTACATGAATACCACTCACGCCCTGATTTGGGTGAGTATCATCCACAACCAGATACTCATTATGATGAAGATGCAATCATTGATCAAGTTGCTGCTGAAGGAGCGTAACTGCAATTGATAGCAGCTGAACAAACTGACTCAGAGAAAATTGCAGACGAGTAAATTGTCACTACAGACGAGGACTTGAAAACTGCAGACGAGCACTAAGCCACTATAACCGAGCAACTGAAGCCTGCAGATGAACCCATTGTAGCCAACACAACAATTAGTGAGCATGAAGATGAAGCTCAACAAACAAACGAGCTTCCAGCCATTGAAGACAATTTTTCTGACAAGGAGATTCAATCCTTTAAAATCCCGATACCTGCAGACGAGCTCCTCAACTCTGCAGATTAGATTGTTACTGAAGACATATCAAATCCAGATGATAAAGATGATCAACAAACCATTCCACTACGAGCCATTGAGAATATCGTGTTCACACCACCTACTACGTTTGGACTCGTACCAGTAGCGCCACAACCTCCCTCAGAAATCATGGAGCCAATGTCCAGTGGCACTTCTGCCACCAACATGACCCCAATGTTCATCAAGGTCTTAAAGAAAGTCTTTGAGGACCCTGAAGTCCAGGTGCTATCAGTTCAACCTCACATACAGAAGCCAAGACTTCCCTCCCCGTCTTCAGAAGACACGTCTCAATACAGACTGCGGCAACTTGATCAAGAGATCTATGGAATACACTCTTGGATCAGGACTGCCTTCAAAGATCTTCTCGAGACCTTAGAACCAATTGCAGCTGACCTCGCAGACGAAAAGGAGATTCGAAGATCAACTTTTGCCTCCTTTGGAGAACGATTAACCACTTTTGCTAATGAAGTGATTGCTCAAACAAAGCAGACAAGGTCATCCAATCTTCAAACATGAAGAATCCACAACTCCAACCTTAGACAATTCAAAGAGCAACAGTCTGTTGGCCTTCGAAAGCTCCATGAAACAATGCAGACAACCAAACAGAACATTGATGAGCACATGAAAATCAATGACATCAAGTTTACTCTCCTTGAAACCAAGCTGCAAGTCGTCCAGAGACATATTTTCTCTGAACTCAAGGGATTCCGACATGCTCTTGAAACCCTTAACTCCACCCTGACTGCTAAGAAAAAGGGGGAGAAACCATCTGAAGAGCAGCAACAGAAGTCTCATGCAGACGACCAACATTAACACCCCTCTCAGACTCAGGGGGAGAAGGAGAAACTCTCTTAAGCCAAGAGGAAACATTCTGAAGAACAAGGAAGGGATCCTAAGAGACAAAGACATAATGAAGAAGACAGACACAGGAGACGCAGAAGTGAATCTGAGAAAGAAAAGCGATATCAGCACAGAAAAGGGAAAGAGCATCAAAAGTAAGATAAAAATGCTCTTATTTTTTCTTTTTATTCTTCTTATGCTGTCTTGGACGATTTAAACAAATTATATAATGTTTGTACAAAATAAGGAAAACTTGTTATTTTACATAGAAATTTTTGTCAGCATCAATTTAGGGAGAGATTGATAGGAATGTACAATTCCTCTAATTGTATAGATATTGATGTAACAAAACTCAAATGTATTAATTGTGTAATAGTCAAGTTGTTTAGGGTAGAAGTCAAAGTAAGTTGCAGTCTAGGATAGGTGCAAGAGTGCAGATGGTTGTAGATGGAGAGGCATAATGTAGACCACCAGATGCAGACTATTGCAAAGACTTTGGATGTGCAAATGGATTACAACAGAGACTGTGTGCAGACGAGATGTTGCAGCAGACTGGATTGTAGTAGAGTTGATTGCCAGTATGTGGTCAGAGGTTTGAAGTCAGTCAAGTGAAGATTCAAGTTAAAGTAGCAACGGCACAGTTTCTGTGGATAGTGGATTGCCAGCATCAGAAACAAGATGGTGGGGGACATGAGTGGACTGCAAGAAACAGTGCGTTGCAAAAAAGGTTTATTCCCTGAGCTTTTAAAAAGGGAACCGGTGAAGACTTGCTTGAGTGTTATTTTTGAAAAGGGATTAAGAAGTACAAGAGAGTGCTAAGCAATCTACAATATTCAAGAAATCACTCAAGAAAGTTAAGTCGTGAAAACAGTCAGAAGTATCACTCATCTGCAAAAGAATAACTCTTGCAGTAGAGCTCAAAACTCAGAGCTGTGCAAAGATCTAAGTTCTTTGTCCTTCATACAAGTTAGAGAACTTGTAAAAAGGGAAGTTACTTGTAAGCTGAAAACAAGAAGATAGTGATACTTTCCTCTTGACTTGACTACATTGGTCATCAAGGGAAGATTGGACTAAGCTCTCGATTATCATTTGATATCTAGTGTCTGAACCAGTATAAACTCTGTGTCAATTTACTGTTTTCATTATATTGATATTAGAACTGCTTCTGATAAGATATTACAGCCGAAATAGAGGTAAAGACTCAAAGAGTCATAAATCTCAAGAACAGACGAGACAGCCTCGTCTGCAGACTACCTGAGTAGTCTGCATACGTTCTAGTTCGCATAGAATTGTTATTCCGTGCTTAAAAGACCCTTAAAGTCTTATTACAACCTATTCACCCCTCCCCCCCTCTAGGCTGTAACTCGAATCCTACATATGCTTTTTCGCATAGACAATGCATTTCAGCTGAGTGTCTACTGCGATTCTGATTGGGCGTCCTGCCCCACTACTCGTCGGTCAGTTACAGGGTATTGTGTTTTTTTGGAAGACAATCCTGTCTCCTGACGCACAAAGAAACATGGCAACTATTTCGTGCTCTTCTGTTGAGGTCGAGTGTCGGGCCATGGCAATGGCTACCTGCAAACGTCTCTGGATACGGGCCTTGTTGGTTGACATGGACGTTTCCCATCCACAGCCTATGATCCTTTACTGCGACAATCAATCTGCCATCCACATTACTGTCAACCCTATTTTTCACAAGCGCACCAAACACATTGAGATTGACTTTCACATTGTTCACGAAAGGGTCCAATTCGAACCAGACACATTGGAACCAATGATCAACGAGCTGATATTTTCGTCAAGACTTTGGGTGAACCTAATTTCTTTATCTGTCTGACAAGTTGGGCATTTGCAATTTTCACAGCCCACCTTGAGGGGGTGTTAAACATAGCAGCACGTTTGACGGCGCACGCCTATGGAGCATTGAAGGAAGAAGCGTGAGCGACACACGTCTATGCAGCAATACGCCTGTGTGGACTCATGATCAGTGTATATAAAACTTGTATAGAGATTTGTAGATGGTCAAAATAAAATACAAACAAAAATACTTCACAAAATTGGTGGCAAAATTAGCTGAGAATTTCTTTTTGAAGAGATCAATTTGCGCGGGGGTGATACTATTGATAAGCAACTGTGATTGTCTCGGGAAACACGAACAATTTAAGATGATACAGCTATATCTGATAATAATTAAATGATTGAGATTAAAATAATAAAAATCATACAAATTAAATCTTCTAATACGATCAAAGAAAGAGTTTTAATCTCATTAACTTAATAAGATTAAGATAAGGATTGAGATTAAAATTATATTTCAATTTTAATCATTTATTTTTATAGTTTAATCTCGATCATTTATTTTTTTTGTTGGACGCACCTATATGATATGCACTCCACTTTCCCTTGTTTTAATCACATAATAATTTTTTTCTCTGCATTATGTGATCACATATTAGATATTTCATAATATTAAAAAATAATATTTTGTAGATCACGGAGAAGGCAGGCATTGAATTTATCAAAACGTGGTAGATCATATGAAGGAATCAATTCTATCAAAAATCAAAACTCATAACATAAGATCATATTAATGTATATTGATGGCTGCATATCATCAAAGTATTGACAAAAGTGTGCGATCTACAAATTAGATCATTTGAACTCAATCTCAACAAGTCAAAGTTCATATCACAGCGCAGCCTATGAAAGTCATTGATTGGCATTGAAAAATGAACAAGATAAAGGAGAAAAATCTAACTCTACTGTTGTGCAACGTTGAATACTTATTTGGTAACCCTTAATCTTGGGAAGCTTGCAGCATCAGTTCACACAACCACATCGTAGTATAAATAGCATTCAAGATAGGCAATCCTCAAACGTAGTTGTGATATTATACCATATTTTTCTTCAACGACACAATGACATCTAACAAGCTCGGACTTCTCGCACTTCTCCTTGTTTTCGGTGAGTTCAGTGCACCGTACTTGCTTTGGAGCTCTATACCATGAATCCGATCCTAAAATACATGCTCATTCATAGATTCACTACTAGATTGCTTCATATGTCTTTGTGGTGGAAACTTGCAAGCAGGAGAAATTCCGGTCTTAGATTAATCCATGATGACGAAAATGGATTTAGATATTGGTTTAAACTGTCCGGGAGTAGTTTACTTATAAACAGTGCAGCATTCTGTTACACTGCCTTTACTAATCGAATGTTTTTTTTGTTGCAGCCGCCTGTGTGCTTGATACAAGTCATGCGATATGCCCAACCCTCGAGTGCCCGCCGTTGTATAATGGAGCTACCATCACCTGCGATGGCATACTGTACAAACCAACGTGTAACTGCATATTTGGGTGTAGCACAGTTCCTGCAGGATGCATCCTTACACTGAAAAACGGAACAGTGGTGCCTTGCTCCTGAACTGGCTAGCTTGTGGGCAAGCCAAGCCAACTCCATTTACATCCGGTTATCATAGAATAAAAGCACTCGTCCTAGCCATCTCATACCAATGACCTTCTCTCAATTTGGTGTAACAATCCACTTTGTTCGTCGAAGTAATTGGAACATTTTGTTCCTTGTCATTGTGATTATGTGATGATTAATAACAACACAGGAGCAATTTGTGATTGTATTCTATCAAAAATCCAAACTGATGATAAAAGAATTAATTAATGTATATCTAACACTCTCTTTCACGTGAAGTCCTATTTGGGATATGAAATGTGAACAACACTGATCCATTCCATACCAAGATCCATAAAAATAAACCACATATCTGACGATAAATGGGGGAGATAGGATAGAACTTGTGACCTTATGTCACAGTCTACTCTCAAGATATCATATCGTGGAATCAACTTTATCAAAAATTCGAAGTATATGTCTTAAATAATTTTCAAAAAAAAAAAAGTATATGTCTAACATAAATCATGATTACTTGATGGAAACTTCTATACAAAGATCGATAAATCTAACCCTCGACTAGTCAATGGATTGTGATCAAGGAAGAGGGTGTGGGGAATCCCTAATCGATCGAAAATTGGCGGCAAGAACTTGGGGGGCTTTTTGATATTATTGCTCAAAACTGTGAAAACTTAAATTAATAATAGAAACAAAAAAATTAACTACAAAAATCAAAATCATTTTACAAAATAAATGTTTTTCCCTAAAAAGAGCTCTTAAATTTTGTGCTTCAATGAAACAGGAAAAAAGAAACAGAAAGTTTTATTTGGTATCACTTTTTTTCCTATTTTTCATTTTTGTTTCATCGATTGATGAAATAAAAGTGTTTATTTCTAAGTTCTATTTGCTAGATGGATGAAACGAAAGCAAAAAAAATCAGAAAAATTGTTTTGTTTTTTCTGTTTTTTGTTTTATTGGAGTATAATATTTAAGATTCTCTTTATAAAAAATAACTAATTTTTAAAATGATTTTGGTTTTCGCTACTGGTTATATGTTTGTGTTACTAATTTATGTTTTCACAATATTAAATAGACATACCAAACCGCTTCTTAATACTTCTCCTAATTAGCAACTCTTACTCCATCCTACTACGTGATGATCATAGTCCCATATTCCATGAGTATATATATATATAAAGCCTCTTTGAAGCTTGCAGATCACGAGTTTTATTTTTATCTTTTTATCACTTTGTTGTGTAATATTTGTAAGCCCGTGCTTTAACATGAACAATACCTTCAATCCAGATGCATTTACCATAAATAGGGTTTGGAGAACACAAGTTTTACTCCATAATCCTCTATTTTACATGACACATAATTATACAAGCTTATCTAGTTTGTGAGGCAATTATGACTTTCCCTCGCTCGTCATAACAAGGAATTTGGTATTGGTTAGTGTTGGGCCGGGTCACTCCTTATGGAAGAAAAGCCCATATTTAACTATATGAAAGAATTCGATTTTATTGGGTTGGTTATTTTGTGATAAAAAAAAACATAAATAAAGATATTTTTGGATTTAGGGTAGAGTTTTTGATTTTTGAACGACAGAGAGATTCTGTAGTTGCCTTGGACAAGACGTTCAAGAGAGCAAGGAAGATCATCAAAACCAGCGAATTATAGCAGTAAATAAACCAGCAACAATAGAAATCGACCAGATCAAGAACAGGTTTAATAACAGTTTTTGGGAACAAGTTTTCAGGCTGGGTTGTCTATTTCCAAAGACCAGAAGGAGATTGAAACAGTATCGCATGAAGTTTGGTGAGCGCATTCTTAACTCATCTATCATCGATTAGAAACTGATAGTGTGTCATTTGAAATTGTATTGGCTGAGTTATTAGAGTCCAAAGTTGACCGTAGAAATCAAAACATTTTCGGTTGTTTTTTTTTTTGATTGATTAATATGCGCTATGAGATTGTTTGTTGACAGCTGTGGATTATCAAAATATTGACAAAAAGCGTGTGAGAAAATCATATGAACTCAATCTAAACCGGTCAAAGTTCAGATCAAGGACCATTTAATACCCTTTGAAGATTCCACTCTTTTGTATAAGTGGCGCACCCGATGAAAGTCATTGATTGACATTGAAAAATGAACAGAATATATAAAGGAGAAAATCTGGGTGACTGTTGACTGTTGTCGTGCATCTTTGAATGCTTAATCTTGGGAAGCCTGCAGCATCTGTTCACCCAACTACATCCTAGTATAAATAACATTGAAGATAGACCAAAACAGATGAGTTGCGAGACGCATCTAATCTAAGATAAGGGTCCAAGGATGATGGCCGCGAACAAGCTCGGACTTCTTGCTCTTCTCCTTGTATTCGGTAAGTTCGTGATTCTTGCTGTCAATACAGGATCGCTTTCTTATCTCCAAAACTTGCAAAACAACTGAAATTTCTGTCAAATGATTGTGACCAAACTGGGAGCTGGTTATTGGTTTTAGATTATGGTTATACCCAATCGACTGTTTTATTGTCGCAGCCAGTGTGCTAGGAGCAAGTCACGCTATATGTCCACGCATCGAGTGCCCGCCACTGTATCGTGGAGCTACCATCACCTGCGACGGCATACTGTACAAACCAAGGTGTAACTGCATATTCGGGTGCAGCACAGTTCCTGAAGGATGCATCCTTACACTGGCCAGTGGAAAGGTGGTATCTTGCCCCTGAGCTAGCACCACTGTTGAACCATCTTAATCTACTGTCAGATACTATTATACAATAAAAGTACTCGACCTGACAGACTTCTCCATGGTCTCCGTATGCTTTGATGTAATAATCAACTTTGACTCATAATGTAATTGGAACATTTCGTCCGTTGTCGTTTTGATGTATGATCACTGACAACTCCAGAGCGATTATGGTGTATATGTAAAGTTGACAGATGAGTCGCTTGTGTAGCAGCGGCCTCAGTGCCACAGCAGAAGGACTGCTTACCCTTGCGCTCATGCGATGCCGCCAGTCTAGACATTCGAATAAGTCCAGAATACCAGGCCTTTGAGTACGAGATTCTGAAGTCGGAAATAAATCATCCAGGCCTCACCCTTAAATAACTTCGGGAACTCTTCGTGAATAAAGATGAACATATCTGACCCAGTCTCGACTAACATGTCTGACCCAGTCTCGACTAGTCAATGAAAATACCAATGGAATACAACCAAATAGACGTAATCAAAGAGTCAAAAATTAATGGAAGTCAAGCCCACTTGTTTTGAGCATGGACCCGAAAATAATATGAAGAGATATCCAGCTAATAGTTGTACGAGATTGAATACTTGGGCGGCTACACACAATCTTGAAAAGCTATAAAATCCACACAAATAGCATCGAGAATACTACATGCTACACATAGCAAACGGAAGTTTTTAACTAACACCACATTTTCTTACAAAACGATGGTGTCGAACAAGCTTGGACTACTCGTTCTTCTCCTCGTCATCGGTAAGCAAGCATTTCCTGTTCTTGTTCAACCACGAGCTATAATTTGCAACGTGAATAGTTCATCCAGTCGCTAAAACTTCTGGCCAGATGCCAATTTGGTGGTTGCAAAATAGCAACAAGAACTCAATTCAGCATTATCCAATTCGAACAACTGCTGCTCAAATCATATCTTGTTGTGATGCGCAACAGACTCATTAGGATTATCTTCACTGATCAAAACATCATTTTTTTTTCCTTTCACATTGGCGATTGATGGCAGCCGTTCAGCAGGACACAAGCCACGGAGCATGCCAATGCCCGAACGTCAAATGCCCAATGGAGTATGCTGGAGCTTCCATCCACTGTGGCTGCCGCGTCTATATACCACCATGCAACTGCATACTTGGGTGCAGCACGGCTCCTGCAGGATGCAACATCTTCTTGGCAAACCGTACAGTAGTTCCTTGCCCCTAGCCGGCCAGCTAGTCTGCATACAAGCTGCTGCCAAGCCAACTACATCAACTCTGAATTACGTTGTATTGCTGTAATGGTGCAAATAAAACGACTAGGTTAAAGTTGTAAACATGAGAGAAACACAAGCCAGTCAGCTTTGACTATAGAGGATTTGAGCTCAATATTCACTTCTTATTTGCAGCAAAAACAATTTGAAAATAGATTAACTGATTTGGACCTGATAAAATTGATACTCATTAATGAACTAGGCTCTTTCAGTCATTCAGCACGGCTCGGCTCATGGTGTAAGAATTTCTCTCTTCCACGACTGATCGGCAACCTAAAATTGCATCCAAAACCAATTCTCAGGTACTTTATCCATAGCTAATGCAAATATGATACAGGAAAAGGAAAGGACAAACGCAAAACTAAATCCAAAGCCATGGACAGAATATTATCCAGAATAATGTTCATAAAGTCGATGGTAGAAGATGAAATTTAAATTCAATTGTTGTTGGTAAGTCAAACAAAACATTTATTGGTCATAAATAAGTCTATAGTTGATTTCTGGAATAGGAAAACGACATTAGTGGACTCTGGGCATTCTGCAAGATATAAGACTTGAATCAGTGATACTGGCTAATTACTTCACTGAAAGGGTTCTAAATAGAAAATACGTCTAGTGGTTGCCAAGAACTCTTTCTGTCGCATAACCTCCCATATGTGGAACCTTCGTGGCTTTTTTCCCTAGCAAACCACATCTTATTTGATGTTCCAGATAAGCAGAGAACAAACAATAACAACTACAAAGATGGAGATGCTCCCGTCATGACGAAGTCTAGGTAGGGTGAAACTTACACAAATAAGCAGAGCACAAACAAAGTCAAATTCTTCGACCTAAATTGCAGAGGACTCAAAAAAGCACTTAGTATCTAAAAAATGTGGTAAGCTCAATTAGTCGAATGGTTTGAGCTACCGTTTCAAGTTTTGCTTCTTGATGTGCTATCCTGGTCAAGGTTCCTATGAAAGTAATGTTATTTCTATCTTTTAGCAATCATCCCTTGAAGAAGTGTCAATGAAGCCTTTCAAAAAAAAAAAAAAAAAGTGTGTCTGAATAGCATGTGTAACTGAAACACGATACATGGTGCCATTACAACCAGAGAGAGAGAGGAAAAGAAGTGTGTTCTAATATCCCCGCCATGGTCCCAAAGGCCTAACTCCTTGCCTTATAGACATAAATCAAGCACCAAAAAAGTCCACCAATGCGAAAGTTTGAGGATCACAAACCCATATCATCCTCCACAGAGCTATTAGTACCTTAAATTCCCTTGTATGATCCCTTATCATGGATATTGAGGAACGAGAAGTCGACTATGAATTCCCCCCATATGTTCGAGTATACAAAGATGGCTATGTGGAGAGGCTTGAGGGGGAAGATTTTCTCCCTCCAACAGCTAGTCCAGAAATCGGAGTTTCCTCCAAGGATGTAACCATCGATCAAAAAACAGCCCTGATCGCCCGTCTCTACCTCTCAACAGACCCAGCCACCGCCGAGAATACAACTCAAAAGCTGCCCCTCTTGGTTTACTTCCATGGAGGTGCTTTCCTTGTATCCTCCCCCTTTAACTCCACATATCATAACCACGTCAACACAATTGTATCGCAAACAAAAGTTGTAGCGATTTCAATTCACTACAGGAGAGCCCCGGACAACCCAATCCCAATTGCCTATGAAGACTCACGGGAAGCACTTAGATGGGTTGCTTCTCATAAAGACGGGAAAGGGCCAGAGAGATGGTTAAATGATCATGCGGACTTCGACCGTGTATTCTTAGCCGGGGACAGCGCAGGGGCAAACATAAGTCATCGCATGGTCTTAACTGCAGGAGATGAAAACTCAAGGTTCAATATGGACATTCGTGGATTGGCTTTGGTTCAACCATACTTCTGGGGATCAAAGTCTATCGGGTCAGAGGCAGAAGATCAAGCTCTGAAGAACTTTGTCGATGAGATATGGCCCATCGTGTCCCCCTCTTCCATGCCTGTTCCTGGTCTGGATGATCCACAGATCAACCCATTTGGAGAGGGAGCACCTAGCCTAAAGAATCTGAAGTGCAAGAAGGTGATAATATTTGTAGCGGAAAAGGATGTTCTGCGACAGAGAGGGTGGCTGTACTACGAAACCTTGAAAAACAGTGGCTGGGAAGGAGAAGCACAGATCGAGGAAACTGAAGGAGAAGGACATGTCTTTCATCTTCTCGATCCAACATCCGAGAAGGCTAAGAAGCTCGTCAAAGCTCTGGTTGCTTTTCTCCTTAGCTAATACAAATACCATTATTCCTGTTTCTAGTTATCAGCTTTCAGATTCAATAACGAGATATAATCTCCATACTGATTGAGTATTCACATTGGCCTTGCTACTTCGATGAAAGTCAATTCATATTCTGACTGACCTTTGTCATGGGGAGGGGATTCCCTTGTGGTTTCAACTCTATGTTTTTGAGGTGGTATTATAAGCACCGCTAGGCTTTCATGAGCGGAGTTCACCTCTATGAGCCAGAATGAAAGAAATACTGAAAACAACAAAATAGATCCAATCATAAATCACAACTAGTATAACTTTTGCAGCATGGAAAGATCATAATCGAGTAACATAGGGGATCATCCCCACCCTACATGACAAGCGGTCCGAACCAACAAAGTCAATGTGCTACTGGGTGACAAGCTGCTTTGTGGTGGTGAGTTCGTCAGCTTTCGCTGATTTAAAAGGTCCTCCGAGTTTGCGGGCTATTCGGTTGACCAACCTTTTAAAAAATAAAAACAATCGAGTAGCATACTTTTAAAATACAGGACCTTTTTATATGTACATAGTTGTTGCTGCTCATATTGCCACATCCTAGACTCATCAAACTTCAATGCGCATTACAAAAAGAAGATCGTGAAATATTCACTAACCTCTATAGCCATCCCCATCATCTCCACGGCAGCCATAAGCTCTCCCATTGATTTGAGAAGATTCAAGCAATATCCTTCTCATTCCGAGCAGCACTCAGAAGGCTTCGAACCAAAATCTGCCTAGAAAAACACAACCGTGAGATCATAACTCGTATAAACCACACCAAATCTCATGAACATCATACCGTGATCACTCACCCAAGTTTCAACAAAACACCTATAATTCATCAGTCTAATGTGCACATTCATGATTCATTATACACCATTGAATCGCCGAAACATATGAACCCTGAAAATATGATTAATAACTCCACAACAAAAGCAAACCTAGTAATCCAGGAAAATTAGGGTTTCAACCGAAACAGCAAATTCGACATTCGACATCACTGAAAAACGAAAACTAATACAAGTCGAACTCGATTATCCACACCCGGCAATGATTGTGTCTCTTCAATGATGCAGCAGCCCATGCAATCGCGTTTAGAATTCAATCGATTGAATTCGGAGAGTGTAGAAATCAAGGAATCAGGCGGCCAGAGAAACGCACGACTTCGTGGTCTACTTGGGAATAAGGGTCCTCTATTTGTCATTATATGTCGTTATATCAGATGTATTGATCCACACGAAATGTGATGTATGTAAAATTTTTATATATTTTAATAAAAAAGAATAATTTATTCATGTTATTGTGTATTCAATATTATACAGTAATCATGTTATTCATCATGTGTTTCTATATGTTATTTTTTATATGTAAATGATATGATATAAATTTTATTTTAACTTAGAATTATAATTTGTATTTTATATTATCTTTAATATTTCATGATAAATTTATTAAAAAATATCATTTAATTATCCTATAAAACATTTGTAGCATTGTGAATCTTTTTCTCCATATGACCCTCCGTTGTTCATATTATAGAAAGGAGGGAGTAATATTTTTTAATGATTATTTAGATATTTTTTTATGTGAAACGTTTACCAAATTGATAAGGAAGAATTCTTAATAGGTATCCTATACAGGTTTAATTACACAAAAGTATCCTAATATTATTTGATTCTCATTAGGTATCTCAAAATCAATTACTCCCTCTGTCCCATATTATTCATCATATTTTCTATTCGGACCGTCCCAACATATAGCAAACACATTATATTTAATAATATTTTCATATAAAAACATAAAAATAAATCAGCATCTGTTATAATACACCCACCACCTCCTTCCTTCTCTTTTCTCATTTTCTTTCCTAAATCTCATTCATCACTAAAAAATACTCTTTCTTCATCAAATCCTATAAAAATTCAACATATATATAAATCCACATGTTAGGTCAAACCGTGCATTATATTTTAGGATTGAGGTAGTAGGAGATTCTTTCCCCCAATACAATTATTCCTTCAAATTTTCAATTTTCTAAAATCAATTATTTTTAAATCAAATGACGACGGTATTGACGAACCGACGACCAACCGATCGACGACGACGAACTCGTGACAACAACAGCTACAAACTAATAACGACGACGACGACAAATTAACTTACAACGATGTCGACGAACTAACAATGTCGATGAATGTACGAAAAATTAAAAATGATGATGATAAAGAACTAACGAAGATGGCGATCGGACGACGAACCGACTACGATGACGAACTAAAGACAAACAAGGACGAACGTACAAATCGTCATGCGGTCCATATGTGAGTGACCTAGTAGAGTGCTAATAACAGAATGAAAACCAGTTAATTGCATGTTCTCATTGTGGACGATGGAGGAGCCGCATCGTCTTGCAACATGCAATATGGAATGGAATATGGAGATTCGGGGGTAAGAGAGAACGTTGAAGAATCAGACACATGGCCGTTGCATTGCATGTGTAATGAAACCACCGGGAATATTGAAAGTCAATAACATATAGTGAAAAACACAATACGCGAAGAGCACGCACCAAAAGAAGAACAAACTCAGGCAAGATTGATAATATATTATAGATTTTATTGTGTTTTTTTCAGGTGAAGGTATAATCTATCAAAATAAGTATATTTGATTGCATTAAAAAAAAAGTGATGGTGGTACTTCCGTAAAAAAAAAAAAAAGATGGGATTCTTTTTAAGAATTAACTTGCTTAGATGGTACCTCCCAATAATTTTTTCAATATATAACGTTGTAATTAAATTGGGACTTTATAATTACTCAAAAAGAAAAGTATTATGTGTATATTGGGAAGAAGGGAGAAAAATTTATTTTCGTTATATAAAGTTCGGTAAATTTTTGGCTAAATACATATTAAGTTCCATTTTGCATTAAAAAAAAAAGAGAGAGAGAGATGAATTAACCCTATACTTTATAAGTCCTTAATCTGGGTTATTATAACATTGTTTAAGTAATTCATATTATCTACATAGAAAAATACAACTAATTACTAAATATATTTATTTACACATAGAAAATCTAAAATATTTTTGAATTTTATGTTGTGATGATGCTAAACTATTTATGTAGTTGTTATTTTCTAATGATATTATAATAACGAATAAATATGTAACAATATGAAACAAATATGTAATGTTATTGGAACAACATATATGAGATAAGAAAAAAGATATTACAGATTAAATATATTAAATATGATAATGAATATTGTGTCATTAATGCATGACTAACTAAACTTGTTACAAAAGTAAACCAAACTTTGTCATTAATTGTTGTTTCAAGTTCCTATGGTACAGCTTATATTTTATGTGTCCCATAATCTTTACATTGTTTTGTTAAATTTGGATGTTTTATACTAATGTTTACACTATTTCCCAATTCAAAATTTTTTTGTTATCCTTTCATGTCACATCATTTTATATCAGTACTCTTTTCGTGCCTATTAAAAACAATATTTTATTTATCCTCCAAAAATATATACAATATATATAATTTGATAAGTTTTTATTAAAAAAAAAATATAAATCATTATCATACATTCCTTTAACTCCTCTCATAATTGTTACAATAAATATCATTATCATCACAAAACTATTGATTTTATTATCAAATTAACCAAAATTCAACTCATAACTAAAGCTCCATGACGAATCAAGCTGGTGCATACAATTTGGGACGACGGGAGTATCATTTTTCTCATTTTCACACTTTTTATCACAATGATAATTTAGTAAAATAACCAAAATCTAATACCTTGTGTCAATTCAATATATTGCAAAAATTATGGAGTGAGGAAATATTTGGGTAACCACAATCGTTTTTTGTTATTCTTTCATGTCACATCAGTACTCCTATCGTTTCCTATTAAAAATAATATTTTTTGTCCTTCAAAAATATATATAACACATATAATTTGATAAGTTTTTATTAAAAAATATAAATCGTTATCATATATTTTTTAAACTTCTCTCGAACTGTTACAATAGCATCACTATCATCATAAAAATATTGATTTTATTATCAAATCAATTAAAATTCAACTCATAATTAAAACTCTATGATGGATCAAAGTGGTGCATATAATTTAGAACGACAAGGGTATCATTTTTCTCATTTTTACACTTTTTATCACAATGATAATTTAGTAAAATAACCAAAATTTAATACTTTTCTAATACCTTGTGTCAATTCAATATATTGTAAAAATTATGGAGTGAGGAAATATTTGGCTAACCACAAATCGTTTTTTACACTTATCGGATATGTCAGATCTTTGTCATACAAATATTATCTTTAACATACAATTATAAATATTATTGTTTACCATAATTTAGAATTAAAAAAAGTAAAATATCATCTTAACGAATTAGTAATTATAATAGTGACGTAAAAATTGATGCATCTTATATAAAACCGCAACCCACAGATTCGTCCAAAGGGAACAGGGTCAAAGCATGCCATCGGATTCATACACACGATCAATGAAGACCAATATATAGCGAGTAATTCCCACAGCGAGCAGCCCATCGACGCAGGGCTATGGGGCTCGGTCTCCGCTGCCATTGTCACGAGATCGACAGGAACCAATGACGAAGCTAGAGAAAACAACAGGCCGAAGAATCTAAATAAATACTCGTGGTACCTGGTTTATCTCGACTAGCGTCTTAAGCCAAACAACTGATACAGATGGTGGTTCTCAGCCTTAGAAGTTGTTGTAGATATCACACTTTGTAAAGGTACATGGAGGGCTCATGGCTGTTTTATTATGCTAGTCTAGGATTGTGAATAACTCAGTACTTCAATACGTAGAATCCTCACATAATGATACCATAACTTATATATATATATATATATCTGTGTGTGTGTGTGACATCTTATGCGCAAGGAGAACTTCACATCCATGAGGATACCAATCCAGCAAGATTGGCGGTCGACGATCCATGATCACTAGTAGCAGCCAAAGCGGCCTGCTTCATCGCCTTGCACTTGTCCCTCACCGCGCTTCCTTTCTGAGAGTCCATCAACTCACTGATCGCCCTCGCCAACTCGTCTCCACTGACCAATCCGTCCTCCCCCGCCTCAACCGGCACCGCCAACCCCATGTCGTCCGCCACCAATGCTGCCTTATTCACGTGCTGCTCGGCATACAACGGCCACGCCACCATGGGCTTCCCGGCCACCACGGCTTCCAACACCGAGTTCCACCCACAGTGAGTCACGAACCCACCCACGGAGTCGTGATTCAGCGCCTCCACCTGTGGAACCCACCCAACAACCAGACCCCTCCCCTTTGTCCTCTCCGCGAACCCTTTCAATCCTACATCGGATTCTTGGCTCTTTTTGAATGCCCATAAGTACCTTCGGCCGCTTTTTTCGAGGCCATCTGCCATTTCCCTTATCTGAGTCCACTCGAACGATCCCCTGCTCCCGAAACACATGAACACGACGCTCTCAGTTGGCTGCAAGTCAAGCCATCTCAAGCACTCGTGCCTCGGCTTGGAACCATCCTCGTCTCCACCGCTCCCTCTGATCAACGGCCCGATGTCGTATATTGAAGGAGTGGGGGATCCAGGGACGCATGATCCGCCCTTAATAGCCACCATTGCGACAGGCTCAAGCTCATCGAATGTGTTGACAATTATTCCATCCGATTTGGGAAGTTGTTCTGAGAAGTGGATCATGTTGTCGTAAGCAGGGTCGTTTCGATTCAGGAGAGGTTCTGGCATGTAGGTGGCCGGGATCGGGGGCAAACCAGGGAACTTGAGGACAGCGTCAGTCATGTCCTTGAACGATTTGGTTTCAACCATTTGCCGATGGATCGTGGGCATGTAGAGGTAGACAACAAGGGCAACAGCACCAGAGGTGAAAAAATAGTACGTCGGAAACTTCAGCCCGCTACTAGAGTTGTTCAACGCCGTGAGGGCGGAGGTGCAAAAGAAGTCGACGATGAAGGACTTGATCGTGCTCGTTTGGGCGATCTCATTGAGAGACCGGATCACGTGGGGGACGTTGAGTCGGAGGAATTCACACAGCATTGCGAAGCCACGAGTAGGGTCAATGTCAACAAGGACGTGAGGCAAGCGGAGGAACGAGAGGGACGGGTTGGTCCTCGAGCTGCCTGTGATAAAGGCGTCGATGTTTGGGTCATCTTGGAAGCCGTGAGTGAGGAGGACGACAATCGAGAAGCCGTCGTGGTATCGACGGTGAATGAGGTTTCCGAGCTCGACCATCGAGATCATGTGGCCGACGCCCGGACATGGGTATAGAACTATAGTGCCGGCAGACATATTTGAAGCAAAAACCAAATGAAGTTCCAAGGAAGTATTCAAGTGTGCATTGAGTGATGAGAATTGATTCGAGACATGGTAAGTACAAAACTGGAGGAGATGAAAGGTAGCCAAGATTCACGTGTGAAGTGAAGAGAAGTAGACAGACAACCAACTAGTTTTGGCCCTTATCAGGGAACATCTGTCAAGGTTAGTCTACTTGACTGAAAACTTTAGGAAAAAACAATTTTTTTCGAACAATATATGGACATACTGACATGCATACATAAACACAGGCTGAGGAAGCAGCTAGGAGTTCCCTACGACTTGTAGAAAAGATTTTGCCAACAAAAATAGGATAGGGAGTTGTGAAACAAAGACGTACTGTAACAATGCGAAAAAGAATGAAGCGAACAGATGTAACGGGGAACCGGAAAAGAAAGATTACAGAGTAAGAATTCAAAAATAACATCGGCTGTCATGGCATATCGTGATCAAAGAAATTAGATCAAAGGTTGAAGTAAATGGATGAATCGAACCCCAAAGAGTGGACGAAGCCAACTTGTGATATCATTGTGACCAACGCGCAGCAAAAGGGCATGTAATAACTCAAAATTTTATAATATATATTAATCAAATAAATATATGGGTTGATTAATTATTAAACAATGAATGCGATGAAATAAAGTTGAGACGTTGATGATATAAAGTTGAGATATTAATAGATGAACGATAAAGATCGATATATTTAATTTGAGGAAATTGGTCAAAGTATCACCAATAAGAATATTACGAAAATAATTCTAAAGATCGTGAACAATTATATGCAGCAATTAGTTTACAAAAATATGAAACAGTAAATATGGGAGCTCTCAATTTTAATCTAAGTAATGACTATCTATAAATATATAGATATATGTGTAATAATTGAGAGAACAAGCACTCTTGAGTCAAACCTTAAAAGGTAAACCCTAATCCCTCCAATCTCTCTCTGCTCCCCCGACCACGCCGCCTATCCCTTTTCTCTTCGCCCAGATCCGTCGTCATCGCCTTCCTGCTTGTCGCTCGGATCTGTATGACACCGCCATCACCTTCGAAGAACGCACCTTGAAGGAACGTGAAGAGAGCTTGGGGAACAACAAACACAAGAGGGAGGATCAACGCATCAAAGGAAATAGAAGCTTCAAATCAGATGGGGGCAATGGCTCCAAATCCCACAGGAGCGCAGGTGGGAACTCAGCATCTTGGGGTCACAGTAATGGTAAAGGCTTCAACACCTTTGTACGTCAGCAAGGGAGCTAGCAATATGGGTCAGACAGAAATCAACAGTAGAAAACTAAATCTCAAAACTCCTCTCCAACTACCTTGTGCAGGAGATGTGGAAAATTGGGTCACTTTGTTAGCGACTATCGGTCCGGGACAGAAATATGCTATGTTTGTGGTAACTAAGGGAACAAGAGCTTTGCATGCCCAAATCGTGCTGGTCAAGGGAGTGTTCAGACAAAGCCGACAGCTTCACACCAATCTGTTATGCAGCCACCCAAATCTGTTTGAAAGCAACCAGCTGGGAGGGTCTTCATGATGAATCAATAGGATGCTCTTGAGAATGGAGACGTCGTAACTAGTAACATTAAAATTTTCTAGTAATTAGCTTATGCCCTTTTTGAATCTGACGCTACACATTCATTTATTGTTAAAACATACCTAGAGGATAAAGGGGTAGTCTCTAATTCCATGATCGAAAAATTTCATATTATGTTACCTACAGGGGAGGTGGCGGCTTGTAAGACGGTTGTGTTTCCCACGCCTATTGTTATAGGCGATGAAGAATTCCCTTCCGACTTGATAGTCATACATCTACACGACTTTGACAGAATTTTGGGGATGAACTGGTTAGAAAAACATAGGGCAGTAACAAAAGTAAGACAATCACAGTGAAGTGTTCTGAAGAAGGGAAGCTGGTCTACCATGGAGATGGGGCTAAGTCCGAGTTACGAATTGTGCCTATATTGTCTACCTGCAAGCTGTTAAGAAAGGGATGTTGAGGGTTCCTATGTAGCTTGGAGACGCTTCCAAATGGAGAGTTAGGTGTCACCTATATTCCCATCGTGCGAGAATTTCAAGATGTATTTCCCGAGGATCTTCCTGACATGCCGTCATCAAGAGACCTAAATTTTCCAATAGAACTCGTCCTTGGGTTAGCTCCGATATCCAAAGCTTCATATTGCATGGCTCCAATAGAGATGAAAGAATTGAAGATCCAATTTGACGAAGTATTGAAGAAGGATATATCAGACCTAGTGTATCGTCTTGGGGGCGTTCGTTCTGCATGTGAAAAAGAAGGATAGCCATCATCGAGAGACCTAAATTTTCCAATAGAACTCGTCCCTGGGTTAGCTCCGATATCCAAAGCTTCATATTGCATGGCTCCAATAAAGATGAAAGAATTGAAGGTCCAATTTGACGAAGTATTGGAGAAGGATACATCAGACCTAGTGTATCGTCTTGGGGGCGTTCGTTCTGTATGTGAAAAAGAAGGATAGCAGTATGAGGTTGTGCATCGATTATCGAGAACTGAACAAGATCACCATCAAGAACAAATACCCACTACCTCGTATCGACGATCTGTTCGATCAACTTCAGGGAGCTAACTGCAATTCCAAGATTGATCTTCGTTTTGTATACCATCAACTTAACATAAAGCAAGAAGATATCCCGAATATCGCCTTTCGTACTCGATATGGACCCTACAAATTTATAGCGATGTCCTTTGGACTCACTAATACACCTTCAGTATTCATGGATTTGATGAATACTTGAGTCTTTAAGCCATACCTCGACAGGTTTATGGTGGTATTTATTAATGATATTCTGATCTATTCCAAGATGAAAGAGGAACACAAGGCACATCTTCGTACCACCTTGAAAACCCTACGGACTAATTAGTTGTATGTCAAATTCAAGAAATGTGAATTTTAATTAAAAAAATAGCATTTTTGGGACACTTGATTTCACGTGAATGGGTCAAGGTTGATCCGCAAAAGATTGAAGCAGTTATGGAATGGGCCAAACCAACTATAATTCCAAATGTGTGTAGTTTCTTGAGATTGGCGAGATACTATCGGAGATTTGTGGATGGATTTTACAAAATTGTCCTTCCTTTGACTAATCTCATGCGGAAAACCACCAAATTTGCATGGACCGAGGATTGTGAGATAGCTTTCCAAGAGGTTAAGCGTCGTTTTACTTCGACACCTATTCTTAGCCTTCCATCGGGTGAGCAAGGTTTCTATATTTATAGTAACGCTTCGAAACAGGGACTTGGTTGTGTGCTCATGCAACATGGTAAGGTGATTGCTTATGCCTTACGTCAATTAAAGCCCTATGAATTGAATTACCCTACACATGATCTTGAGCTGGCTACGATTGTTTTTGCATTCAAGATTTGGAGGCATTATGTCTTTGGGGTCACATGTCAAGTCTTCACCGACTATAAGAGTTTGAAGTATATATTCACATAGAAAGAGCTCAACATGAGGCAACGAACATGACTGAAACTGTTGAAGGACTATGAGCTAGATATTCGGTATCATCCAGGCAAATCTAATGTCGTGGCAGATGCCTTGAGTCATAAGACTAGAAAGTCATAAGGGTGTCTGTATCATATGTTGACTACACAAGAAGCATTGATTGCTAAATTCAGTAAGTTGGAGATTGAAGTGGTACCAAAGTTTGATGTGGGTTTTCTAGGGGCCTTACAGGTCCAACCTACCCTTAAGGAAGAGATCGTTCAAGCTCATGGAGCAGATGAGCAGTTCAACCGTTTGAAAGAAGAGGCACATCTTGGGAAGGCAGTTAGGTTTGTGGTTCACGAAGATGGTTCACTAAGGTTTCAAGGACGACTGTGTGCACCTAACGATGAAAACTTGAAGCGCAAGGTTATGGAGAAAGCTTATCATACTCCGTACACAGCTCATCCAAGGGGGAACAAGGTGTATCAAGATCATCGTCAACAGTTTTGGTGGAGCAACATGAAGAGGGAGATAGCTCAATTTGTTGCTAGATGTCTTGCGTGTCATCAAGTCAAAATTGAGCATTAGAGACCCGGAGGGTTGCTTCAACCCTTAGAGATCCTAACTTGGAAGTGAGACTCGATTTCCATGGATTTTATTGTGGGATTGCCGCCGACAACTGATGGTTTGAATTCTATATGACTTATAGTTGACGGATTGACAAAATTAGTGCATTTCTTGTCAATCAAGAATACATGAAGTGTTGACTACTTAGGTGACAAGTATGTCAAGGAGATAGTACGTCTTCATGGGTTTCCTAACACTATTGTCTCTCATCGAGACACTAGATTCTGATCTCAGTTTTGACAGAAGTGTTAGGAGGCATTTGAGACCAAATTGAAGTTTAGTACAGCTTTTCATCCAGCGACAGACCGATAGATGGAACACACCATCCAAACCTTGGAGGATATGCTGCAGACGTGTATGGTTGACTTTAATTGCACTTGGGATGATCATCTACATGGAAGGACAACATTTATCATTTCACCATCGGAATGACACCGTTTGAAACTCTATATGGAAGGAAATGTAGATCACCTATCTGTTGGGAGGACATAGAGGACATGGTAGTTATTGGACCAAAGTTAGCTCAGGAGACTACAGGGAAGGTTAAACTGATACAAGCTCACATGAAGGCGGCCCAAGATCGTCAAAAGAGCTATGTTGAAATCAGACGAAGACCTCTTGAGTTCGCGATAAAGGAGCATGTATTCCTAAATGTCTCACCAACCAAGGCATTATGAGATTCGAAAAGAAGGGCTGCACAACAAAAACCTTGAAAAATCACACTATACAATTAGTGATGGTCATTTGATCTAATCAATGACCATCAGAAGCGACTTGGGTGATAGAAGAAGAAGTGTGGAAGAAATATCCACACCTATTTGATGGTAATTCCTTTATCAATATTTGACTTAAGTTTCGGGAACGAAACTCTTTAAAAAAGGAAAGCGATGTAATAACACAAAATTTTAATGCAAAAAATGATTTTTTTATAGAAGGGAGTGATATGATAACCCGTAAATTTTGAAATCACAAAACGACTAAGCTTAAATTTCGAGAATGAAACTTCTTAAAACAAGATAGTGATATAATAACTCAAAATTTTATAATATATATTAATCAAATAAATACATAGGTTGATTAATTATTAAACAATGAATTACGATGAAATAAAATTAAGACGTTGATGATATAAAATTAGGATTTTATATAATTTGAGAAAATTGAACAAAATATCACCAACAAATATATTGATCCTTAAATATATTTAAGGAAAATAATTCTAGAGATTGTAAACAATTATATGCAATAATTAGTTTACAAAAATATGAAACAGTAAATATGAAAGCTGTCAATTTTAATATAACTAATTATTATCTATAAATATATAAATACATGTGTAATAATTAAAACAGTGAAATCATAAGGTAAACCCTGATCCTCTAATCTCTCTCTCCTCCCCTGACCCCGACCCCGTCGCCTATCCCCTTTCCCTTCGCCCAGATCCGCGGGCGCCGCCTTCCTGCTCGCCCCCGGATCCGCCGCCGCAGCCCCAGCCGAACCCAGCGCCGTCGCATACCACCAAGACACCGGAGTCGACCGCGCCGTCCCTATCCTGTTCGCTTCCGCCGAACCCACCTAACGCCGCCGCCCTTGATGTTGTGTGTTGTTGCCTTGCACTGTTAGGTGTGTTGTTCATGATAGTTGGGATCGTCGCCGCCGAAGTGATGTTGTGTTGGAGCGAAGGAGGAGAGGAGGAAGACCGGGAGAGGGGCTGTGAAATTAATGGTCATGGATGACTAGGAACATTGGGTGTCCTTTTAACAATATAAATCACATTATTAAGTTGTTACAGTTAATTGTTGGGACGTCAAGTAATATGCGATTATATTGCATCGCAGGAAATTGTGACACCCGGCATCAAGGTCTTCAAGAGCTTTAATCCATTCAAATAATCGAAGTCGTTTTAAATTGTCTAAGAAATAACATCAAATCCATGGTTTTTTTTTGTTTTTTTTGTATAACGGTTAAAGATCTTTATCTTGAAGGTGTGTTAGAATTATTAAGATTGAGGTGGATGATTGAATGCGTATGTATGATCACCTTCGCAAGTTAATATAAGTAAAAAAATTATTTTTATAATTTTGATTGTCTCTTGATTACATTGTCTGAATCTCTATGATTTAAAATTTGGGATACATGACGATCTTAATGGGGTTGTGTGGGTTGAGATTAAATTAATGATTTAATGGGGTTGAGAATAAATTAATAAATTAATGGGTTGAAACAAGAAATGGGATAAATTAAAGACTAGTTAGGAAGGTTGGACTGCGAGAACACTCTTCGCGTGCACGCAACGATAACGAGGATTGATCGTATTGACATCAAGGATTGACAAAACTTATTGCATGAGACCCCATTATCAACCATCAGGGAGCCGCGTCCCTAACTGATAGATCGATTTGGAAAACTTGTCCTTAATTGCAAAAATTAATAAATTGGTTGGTTGGAAAATTAAAATTATGTAACGTAAACTATAAATAAATAGATCGAACGGATTGTTTGGATTTTCTCTATGTTTATGATTTATAATTTATTATTTATTTTTGTATAGGAGCCTCACTAGGTGAAGTGTTGTAATCTTATTTGCGAGTGGTTGATGCGGTTATGTGTTTAATGGTGTGCGGGTTTAACGTAATCCACCACAATTATATTAATTCTCTGAGGTGAAATAGGGCTTATGGTGTTACGGGACCTTTTGCTCACGGTTTATTATTTCATTTCAAGTTTATTATAGGTGGACGATAGAACGACTTAGAACGAGATTTATTATAATTGCATGGTTTAATTGGACTATATTTAATAAATATATATAACGTTATTTTCAGGTTTTATTTAATCTCTTGCTCCGAGACATTTGATATTATTGATGTAGTTTTGGGATTTTGATATTGGATGTAATTTTTTATTTTTTATTTTTTATTGGATTGTAATAACGTTGTTAAAAATCATTATTTTTAACGACGATAATACCTAGGAATTTTAGTGACGTTACATGACATGTCCCCATAGTTGATCAAATCGCTCCAGGATACCCAACTAATACGTACACACTCCACAAGAAGATTAGCAATGTAAAAAACCAAAAGCCAAATACTCCAGAAGATAAGACAGGGAAAGGGGAGAAAGGACACAAGAATTTCAAATATTACAACAGATATGAGTTCGAATATCGTCGAAGAAAAATCCATCAAGAACAGAAACAATGACAAACACATGTTTCTAACATCGAACACGAGACAAAGCCGACCAGCGATATCACAGCCACCAATGCCCTACAGATATGGCTGATATTTCCTTCACAGAATTCCATAGTTGATCAAGCTGCTGCAGGATACCCAACAGAGGGGGAAAAAAATCAAGAAGCTACAAGAACATTAGTACTGATGTAAGGTGGTCGCGAATTGTATGCACCTGAATTTACTATATAACCAGGATAACATTTTATAGTTACAAGTCGAGATAGTGTTGTTTCATGTAAGAGATCTCTTGGGTACTAAAGAACGTTGTCATACTAGTATACAATCATTGGCCGAGTACAATCTATTTAAGGTGTGCTAAACTATGATATTACACTAGTATACAAGCAACGAGAATTAACCTAAGCCAAGGAACCAAAAAGTAGATGGCTAGATGCCAAGAGGGTCAGGTTTTAAGGCTCCATCAGTCTTGGTTACCATATTCCAACTCCAGCCAGAATCCACAAATGTCGTGCCAAATCGAAAAGTTGTGTTACCTCGGGATCATACTCTCAATCGTGGTACGACAAGGAGCGCCTGATAAATGCTTCAGAGTGAATCTCCACTTCAAGGCAGCACACCGTGCATTTGATATAGACAGTGCAGAGAAGGCGAGAATGTCCAAACTACAGTTCTCCTGATCAGTTTTTAGGATTGCATTTGCAATTCTTCTGAGAATTTGTAAGTTCCTGCATGTTACAAGGACCATTATTCCCTTTCATAACATGGGAACTCATAGCAGCATTCCTTCGAACTACAGACAAGTAGCCTTCAAGTCACCAGGGCTCGAGCCCTCAGCATCAAGATGGTGTTGAAACTCAAACCAACTAAGGTTACAATTGAAGTGTCTTCATGAACATGTCATTGTTGAAATCAAACATGGGAACATCTCCTATTCTACAACAGATTCTACCAATTCGAGTATCCTTTCTGCATGATTGTATAGTGTACCTGAATCTGTTCCTGTAGACGCTTGACATAGTCTACTGCCTCATCTAACATGTCTGCCGTATTTGTTTGCTGCCAACAAGAAATTCAAATCCAGAGTGTCAATATCACAGCAAACAGGAGGCTGCCATGTTTTCGCAACACCAATGTCAAGCATAAGCTGGCATATCATCGATTTATGATAAGAAAAGGAACTTCAAACATATAGAGGGCCAGGATCAGGCTTTATCCTGCACAAATGCTGGTACGCGAGCATAGCAACATGCCTCATTGAAATGATACATACTACTCCAATTATCAAACAACTGCGGTAATGAACGGTTGAACACAACGTCAGAGAATCCCCGTCACTGGTCACTAGCAGCGGCAGCATCAAATGAATTTCGGCACTCATGGACCATCTATAAATGAACATACTAGATTACATTTCTGAACAAAGTTACCAGATTATTGGACCAGACGTTAATGTTTAGTTATAGGACCATGCATATAAATGAAAGTCAAATCATTTTATAATGGTTACCGAGTTATTCATATCAACCTAGTTGGCTTACAAACGTTCTTTATCGTTTTCTGAATCATTATAACAGCGTTGGACCAACATCAGTACCTACAGCACATGGACTAAATCGCGCCACGAATTTCTCTCCAAAATTTTTGTACAGACAACTAATAGTGAGTAACTGGGTTGATTTGTCAATTGCCCTCATGTTATCAGGTCCTAGACACGTCAACATCCACATGTACTCAACTCATTTGGTTCCTAACATTAACTTGAAGGGCAAGATAGATTATACAGTGATTTTGGGTCCCACAGATGATAATTTAAGTCGTCAGTTTGAGTGAGTTCAAGTCGGTTCATTGACAGGGAGTTGAGTAATTCCACAAACATCAAGTGTATGCAGGAGAACAGCTTTAGGAATCTGGTAACAACAAGACGATGCTAAATTGCAAATCTGTGCACGGAAATGATGTTAACTTCAAACAGATGCTTCATCGAGCTTCTTAGAACCTTTAAGACACCGAGCAATATGAATACTTAGATATTGAAACCAGCAGTCAGGGCAAGACATATGACCACTAGCTTTTTGCTTTCAATCAGCACTGCTGAGTTTTATCATCTCCTGTGACTATAATCAGGCTTATTGAGTATAAATGATTTCAGGATGGCACACTTATTGGCTACACTTACAGGTTAATAATAATAATATGGCTACACTTATTGGCTCTCTACCTACAAAAAGTACTAACTTGATGTCTTCAGCATGTTTATACCGTCGTGATTTCTAACTCCTTGGAGCCCATATAACATTTAACTGATCAGCTCAAGCAAGACGTAGTCAAAGAACCCATTATCAGGCAAACTAAGAGCACATTTTCACAGATCGCGACAATGAAACAAATATGAATAAAAGAACGCACAACACTTCATAGATGCATCCCAAACCAGAAGACTTATAATTAACAGAAGTACAAACCTTATCCATATTAGGCACAAGTTCTTGGAGCTTCCTTATCCTATCACTAATTCGAGTTCTCCGCACCTACATTCCCAATCAAATTCCACAATCTGATTAGGCCTCCCATCTAAAAAGATGTCGAACATGATGAAAGCCCGACAGGAGCAACGGATCCTAAGCCCTAGTACGATTCGACAAGGCTGAAAACGTTCATAAGGATCAAAAGTCGTAGAATACTCACTCTTTCAGCGATACTGCGAGGATGAGTAGCACAACCACGCTTCGCCCGTATCCTCCAAGGAACCGAATCCTCCATCATCCTCTCCATCTCCAAGCCCAACATTCCGTTTCCTCCCGCCTGCATCTGTCCATGTTGGTCCTTTTCCTGCATCCCAAATTTGCATCACCAAACATAAAAATCTAATACTAAAACCCAAATACCCAAATCAACAGATCCCAAACCCAAAACCAAATCCTTATTCTTTCAAGTGAATCAATCAAATCACTAGCACCCAAATCAGTAAATCCGAAACCCAGAACCAAATTCGTGATCTTTCAGGTGAATCAACCAAATCAAACCCAAACCCAGCAAAATCCCAAACAAATTACCCTAATTAGTAACAATTCAAACCTCAATTTCCCCCTCCAAGCCCATTCATACCCAAAAAAGACAGACAGATAAACAGCACAAAAACGACAATTCTTCCAAGAATAAATACCAAGTTGGCCATCAAATTCGACGTCTGCCCCGAATCACCACCGGCCTCCCTCGCCCGCTTCCCTGTCGAAGAACTCGAACCACCCAAGTACCCATTATTATCATTACTCGCCGGAATCCCGAAACTCGCGAAAAACTCATCAACATGACCCCCAATAAAATCCGCCGGCGAACTATTCTGCCTATGAAACCCCAAATTCACACCACCAACACTATTATGACCACCAGCGTTCGAGTAGTGGTGTTGTTGGGTCCCACTCAAGTCGAGAAAACCACCCTGATCGGATGAAACTCCGATGTGGGTATTATTGTTCGTGTTCGTGTTTGATGAAGTGAGGAGATGTGTGAGGCTGTTTGTGGTGAGATTATTATTATGGTGCTGTTGTTGTTGATGGTGTGAGGATGAAGAGGAAGAGGAACAGGGTTTGAGGGAGTCTGTGTTGGTGGTGTCGTCGGAGAGGAAGGCGTCGAGCCAGGATGTCGCCGGAGCTGACCGGAATCGTGTGAGTCCACTGCCGCGGAGATTGAGGTCGTAGGCTCCGGCGCCGGCGCCGATGGACGAGGGGTTCATGTTCTTGAACTTGATTGGAGAAGCGAAGTGAAATGGTGATGATGATGAGAGGAGGGAAGGAGTCTTGTTTGGTGTTTTAACGGTGTAGTTTTGGGGTCCAATTATTTCTTACTAAAGTATTTGAGCAGTTAATAACAAAAGTTTAATGTTGGCTTTGACTCTTGGGTTTAGTATAGGGGAAGTTAGAGCAACTTTGTCCATGATTTTTCGCTTGGGATGTCATTTTAATATTTTGATGATTCGAATGATAAGTTTTAGATAAATTATCTTATCGTTTTAGTTTTTATCAAAATGATGAAAATGAAAGGAGAGAAAAGTATTTAAAAAGGATTTGGATCAATAATGGATTGTCATTTGTATTATCATTTTTCGTTTATTTTATTAATTTATAAATCAGAATGATATTGTTTTTCTTATTTTTGCAACCCAAATGCTAATGAAATATGGGGTTATTTTGTCAATTGGATTGTAAAAAATAGAAATAATTATCCAGATGAAATTGGGGTGGAGATGTTCTTAATGATTAATGAGATGTTTGCTCGAGATGTTAGACAAGTCTTCTGATGTTTCTGTTAGAATACATTATAATGTCAAATATGGATTTCTCTGAGCCCGAACTCCGGTCGAGGATTTCTCCAAATCACGATCTGAAGTCGAGAGGAAGGGAAGTGAGGGAAGAGAGAAAGAGGGGTCAAAACCAGTTAAACGGTATAGATATCATATTAAATGATATAATAACGGAACATGTGTATAAAACATGTCAATAGAATTCTTAAATTAGTTTTCTATTTATAGAACGTATAGTGAAGAATATGCTACAACGGCTATATTCTCCATCACAACGGTCATATTTGACACTATGTATATTATAATATATTTTAACATCCCCTCAAACTCAAGGTAATTTTAAAAAGATCAAATTGAATTTAGATAGAGGATCTATAGCTGAATTTGAAGCAATGTGGTCATATCAGAGTGACTGACTCATGGACTGTTGGACCTGCACCTAGGTCGTGATTAGAACCTCGAAGGAGTGAAAAGAGGAAAAGTGGGAGAAATGCTGTCTGGTTTGACCTCTCTCTCTCTTCCCTCACTTTCCTTCCTCCCGACTTCATATCGTGATTTGGAGAAATCCTCGTCTGGGCTCGGGGTTTGGTTTCAGATCTGCTGACTTTAGATCTTGAGAGACAAGGGCGAGATCTAGGATTCCAGATCTGGTGGCGAAGGCTGTGAAGGGGACGACGATGACAATCAGAGTGACGACGAGGGGCACCGACGACGTCGGTGGTGGTGGCCGAGGTGATGATGCAAGAGCTGCAGGGAGAGAGCTGACCCCTGGTCGTAGAGGTGCAGGCGACCTGAGAAACAATCAGAATTCCAGATCTAAGGAAAAATTCGTGGATGGCCTGAGTTAGTGGATGGCCGCAGGATGGTCGCCGGCTGCAACTGGTGGCGGCTCACTGAAAGATGATGGTGATAAATTTCATGGTAGTGGCTGCTCTCTTGGAGAAGAGGGGATGGCTGACGGAAACGATCTGCCTTGGCAACGAAGCCAAGGGTTATGGCTGGGGATTGAACCCAGAAATGATAGTTGAAAATTTATTCAAAATTTATGGCTAGGGATTGAACCCAAAATTTGTGGTTTGGGATTTAATCCAGAATTTGTGGTTCTGATACCATATTAAACGAAACATGTATATAGAATATGTCAATATAATTATTATATGAGTTTTTTATTTATAAAACGTATAATGAAGAATATGTTACATAATATGATATAACGGTCATATTCTATAACGACTATATTCTCCACCACTACGATCATATTTAACATTATATATATTATAATATATTCTAATAGTTTCATCAAGAACTTTCTATTTTTAACGGATTAATCATATATGAATTTGATACCTTTTAATGAGAAGTGTGTTGAATCGTGTCACGTAACAAAAAGAAAGTGTTGTGTTTTATGCTTGTTTTGATGATAAAAATTACTACACACTATCATGAATATGTGTAGATGAATTGTCATCCCCTTATCCTTATCTTTGTTGTGCTTCATTCTGTAATTCTGTCCGGGGGAGATGAATGTTTGACAAAACCATTTAGCTCTTTGTTCTCCCCCACAATGTGTACTCTGTTTAGCTGAACTTATTGCATTGAAGGCGATACCGCATTATGAGTCTCTTTGTTTCGGGGATAGAGAGTGGGGATATGATTAATAGTTTTTCCTATTTATTTATCTTTTGTTTGTTTTGAAAATTTAAAACTCATGAAAAAGGGATAAATTTATTCTTTTAATTAACTTAATTTTTCATATGAAGGACTAATTAGGAAAAGGGATGGGATAAATAATTCCGGGATTAATTATCGATTAAATTTTTCATCTGTTTGTTTAACATATTCCGGCATTAGAAATAATTAATTAGTTCTATCCTAAGTGCTTGTCCTTTGAAAAACAAACACGAGACTAAAACAATAAAATGCATTATCTAATCCCAGAATTAAAAATCCCACGTAATCCAATCCCAAACACACCCTATGTGTTCCATAGTCATTTCTTCACTACAAAATGACATTAGATTAAACTTGGATGTAGCTTATTCATTTGTGAGCAAAGCCCTTTTGTAGGAGAAGAAAAAGGAGCTTTCTGCATAAGTTTTAAATGATCATTACCTCATTGACTACATATTGTGATCGATGATGTCTTTTGAAAAAATGGAAGCAAGTTGAGTGCACAAGGCAAAGAACAACTTTTACATTCACCAAGTGGGCATTTATCTATTTGAAGTAATCCCCAAAAGGGTACCTTTCTCACTACCTTAGAAGACATTTATATTTTTGGTGGTCACAGTCTCTTCTTTAACTTATCCAGCTATATAGCTATATTAAAATATTAAGTTAAAAGTTCTATAGCTATCCTTGAGAACAATGGGAAAGGCGTGCCGATTCATTGCAACCAAGATGCATCAAGGGGTCAACACAAGTTGCTTGTGAGGGGAGAAAATTGACAAAGAGGGTAGGAGCGCATGATAAGGATGACAATCTCAAACATGATCAATCTGATGAAAACGGACCACATTTCAAATAACTAATCAGATGATTCGGGTGTGTTAAAAACTCTTAATAAAACTCTTAACTTACTATAAAAATTAAGTTGCAATGAACGTTGATTGGATAACTTCAGCAGCTATCCATCCATCACCTAGTAAACTTATCGTACGATGGAGCCTAATAAACGTATCGTACGATGGCGATATCGGGAGTTAATCAAAATAAGGATTTTTAAGTTTCTCGAAATTCCGCCTACCCTTGTGGTCCTTCCTTTTCCTTCACAAAGGGTATAGCTTGACACACTTTTAAGTTTCTTGTTCTTTTTTTGATAAAGACCAAGAGGGATCCTTAATTGGCTTCAAGTGGGAAACTTAGTTTCATTTGGGTTCTTGCAAGCTAAGTTCATTTGGGTTCATCAAAGAACACCATGAACAAGAAGCAAGCTGTGAGGAATGCTGACACATCGCGCTCTAATCACATGACAGAAATCATTCAATTAAAACTCAGGAATTCTGATCAGAAACTCAGATCCTCATCGTCCGTTCTTGACCGTGAGTGACACGACGACAGGACAAGCAAAAACAGGACGAGTAGTGAATTCTAGTTTTGCCATCATCGTTTTGCCCAAGACGAATAAAATAAAAGAAAAAAATAAAAGTAAGTTTACCATCGAAACAGCTCTAGGGAAAGGCCGGCAGAACACAAGACGAATATGTCTAAAAAGAATATCGAGGGCACTAAGTAAATAGAGTTGATATCGTGTTCGATTGGCATGCCCAGCAACAAAAAGCACAAAAACAAAAGGATAAAATTACAGGCGAAAAGAGCGAACAATGTTGACCCGAAAAGTATATAATCTGTCAAAGCTAGAGTGCCTAGGACTAACTCTTCAAGAATACAGCTCATCCTAATCCCAAACATATGCTTTGCAATTTGCAACTCCGGCATCTGAAGTTTCTGTCGCAAACCTGCAATGTCCACAAACTCCGCAAATACTAATCTTGCATAGAATCCTCAACCCTTAATCACATTTGATGTTTCTATAGATCCTTCTTACAAAAAGGTTGGAACCCAAAAAGCCAACGGCACCTGAAGGTTCAATAGAAAACCAAAATGACGTATAAGCCCGAGAATCAGGACTAGCATGACAAGAGGGGGGGTTTGGGTTTTGATGGGACTCACCACAGAGGATTCCTAAGCCGAGACAGAACATCAAAGTGTAGCCGAAATAGAAGCTTGTCTGAAAGAATCCCGACATCTTAGTCTTGGCGTGATAGTAGTAAATCGAGTAGAGGTACACGTAGATGCCTGTGGATGCAGCAGAGAAGAACGAGGTCCATTGCCAGTGGTAGTTCTCAGCATTTAACAAGAAATATGTACCAACAATGGTTACGCAGACAATGACTATGAGGAGGATGACAAAAACGAGGAGCATGAAGCCATATACATAGTACACCTGCAAGAAACATGGATCAAAATATCACAAGAAAGGAGGGGTACGTCAATGAACCCATAGGAAAGAACCAAGAAGTTCACCTTGTAATTCCAAAAGGATGTGAAGACGAAGTACATTTCGATGAAAATACTTCCGAAGGGAAGGAGTCCACCCATCAGTGATATCACCGATGGTGTTAGATACCATTTCTTCTCAGGAATGGGTCGAGGTATGGTTTTCACTCGACAAGGGTTGTTTGGGGCACCACTCCAGTTTCTTCCTAGAACTGTCCCAAGGAGCGCTAGAGGGAAGGAGATGAAAGCCCAGATAATGAGGACAACAACCATTGTCCCGAATGGTATAGCAGCAAGAGATCCATAGAATATTGCTATTGTATTCAAAATGAAACCAATTCCAAAGCACATAAATGGGAAAAGTGACGCCGAGAGAACCATCGTCTTTATCCAATTCTTGCCTGAAAAAGACAACAAAGTACCCATCAAGGTTATTCACCATTTAGTTGATAATTCAACAAGTCCTCATCAAGAAACTAAAAGAAAATACAGAGGAAGGTAAGGAGACGGAAAACAAATCTTAGAGATAAACATACCACCGCTGCGAGAATACATGCCGCCACTCACATAACCAGAAATGAACGATGTCAATGCATAGCATACGATAAAAGTTGTGATAATAGCCCCCCTCCTGAAACAAGCATATGAAGAAGATACTGTCATGTACTTTTATGGGAGAAAGAACAAATGAAAATCGGTCAATTCAAACCAATAGACATAACATTGGAAGTATGAATTCCACGCGACATACCCGATATACAACGTCCCGACAATGGCCAAGAGGATGACAACTGATACAAGGGTGGCAAGCTGAGCACCAGTACCAACAACAGCAGAAAGTAGAACCAAATTTCTAGAAGGTCTAAAAACATCTCCATGAACAAGCTTCCAACCGGATTCCTCACTTACATCCCTTTCCTGCGTCGAAATTTAAGTTCATAAGGCCATTAAAAGGGGAAAAAAAACACAGTACATATGTATTTGGAACACGAAGCATTCACTCAGTTACCAGAGACTCCAAATCATCATCCTCTCTTGCATACTTCGCATAATCATTTCTGAGGATTCGCATCATTATCATGGACACCAGACCAACCAGGAAGATGACCATCATAGATGAATTGAAGATGGAGAACCAATGGATCTGTATTAAGAATAAGTTACTGAGAAAGTTCCAGACAATATTCAGATTGACTCTACTCCAAACATTCGGCCAAAAAGATTATATGTTGTAAATAGTTAGCCAAGAATGTCCTGAATTTATGGCATGCACATACCTGATGCTCGAAGAAAGGGTAGTCCAGGTAAACCTCGAAGCGGTGTGCATAGGTGACATTTGTTTCAAGCCATTTAACTGTATATGTCATGTCATATACACTGCCTTCTTCCAATGGCTTAGCACCATCCTGAGTGAGATTGACATGAATGATCTGCAGCGTGGCATACACATACATTACTGAACAATGATGTGCGAGACGAGGAATAAATAATCATGTCGGAAAAACAATGTTTACCTGATTCCGGTTATATTTGATGATGAAATTTTTGTTGGTATAGAGCAAATGCTTTTGATTGTCGCTGGATTTATCAGGACGCAGCTCACCAACAAAACCTGACCATTGGAGGACCAAAACCATATAAAAACTATGTGACAGAGATCAATACAAACAGAAAAGAACCAGGAGGCAACTTACCCCACATTGGTAAATCATCTGGAGCACGTGGAGCAGGCAGCAGGGATAGAGGAAGGCAAAAGAAAAAATGTTAGTCTAGTGTAAACTGTCCGAGCTGCGTCTGTCTAGAAACATTAGGAGGAGGAAGGTACTGACCCATGAAAAATTCAAACCAGTAGGAATTCTCAATTGCATCTTGGAACTGCTTAACCTTGTCAGCATCCAATTGAAGCTCACAAATGGAGGTCTTGCCAACATTTTCTGCAAAAATGAATGTCAACACATATGTACTGATTCTTCCACCAGCTTTGATCAGAGGAGGGAAAACAAAAGGGAAGTGAACAAGTCCGACATGATATCAAGCCATTGGAAAAGAACTACAGCTCACGGCATACATACTTCCGAACTTTATCTCAATCAGGCTGTCAATAAGTTCATTTCCTCCGAGAACCTCACCGAGGCTACCCCACTTGTGAACAGCATCGCCTTTAGGGTGACAGAATGGAAGGCTGTAGTAGTTGTATGTTTCTTGAGGATTATTGTTTGGACCAACCTTGTTCACCCATAGGGTCACAGGATCATCTGCATTATACTGCAAGAGAATGACAAGAAACCAATAATCAGCCCTCTTCCTCTCTTTGCACTCAACTACTGTCTAGCAGACATACCATGGCTCAGACAATAAGAGGTGCAGACAGAAGCATGGGAACAACTAACAAATAGCGAAGAACAAAAAAAAAAAGGCGTTCATAAAGCCTGAAATCTCAGCCAACAGGAGGAAAGCAACAACCACAAGTAGAATAGCCAGCGTCTAACACAATTCTGCTTTAGCACTCATTGCCTCTGCTCCCGTTTGCTCTTCCATCCTAAATGTTTATCAAACCATCGCATGGGATCATATTGATCCAACGGCAGACAATTCTAGTTTTCCTCAAAAAACCAAACAATGCTCATCATCACGTCAATCCTTAAGTCAAGTCAAGCTACCGCCGAGAGCAGTTGGAAACTTGTTGTCCAGGTCACACGATCTTCGGCAATCACGCACTCTAAGCAACAAGGTTCTCAAACTATCGACAATGTTGTCAACAAGTCGCTACATGCGACAACTATCAGTAATCACCTTATCATCATTGCCAGAGCAAATAGAACCACCAATGTGTAGAGCTGCAACAGTGGCAAAGCGTACTGTTACAATATCGAACACGTTCTATAACGAATAGCCTAATATAAATTCCAGAAGCTCACATAGCCATCCCAGAGAGATTTCTATCAAAGTGACAAAACCCAAACCAAAACATACACACTATTCTCTCCAACCATTCTCATTCCTCTTCATTCCCACTTCAACCTTCCTCGTCAAACCAAATCTACACACAAACCAGATCACAATTCCACAGAACAGATCTCCTCGAATCACATTAAAAACAAAACAAAGCCACAAAATTGACACCAAGCCAACAAAATTCCCCACAAAATAACAAATGGGCAATCCTCCATTTCCCCACAACCAAACCGAAATCCCCAAATCAAACCCACCACACCCATCTGAGATCTAACCCTAGTTTCTCATCCCAAAAAAACAGAACCCCCAAATCCCCAATCGAGAATCCAAATCGTGCCCACCTTGCGATCTGATTCAGACGCCAAGGAAACAGAAGCGAGGATGAAGAACGAGATAAAAATGAGCCCGGCGGCCGAGGGCATGGCTATGTAGATTTGGGGATCTGAGAGGAGAGGGGAAAACTAGCTAATTGGGATTGGGTCTGGGATTCTACGTCGTCGTTTTGGTGATGATATGAGAGTGATCGCCGGAGAGTAGAGATGAAGATGGAATTGGAAAGTGAGAAATCATGGTTTGGTATGTTGAAGTGGGTGAGAAGTGGGGAAAGGTGAACGAAAGCTAATGTCAATGATGCCCAAAGTGAGGTCGTAGTGCAATCATGAAATAAGATACCATGGGTCAATAGGCTGTTATATGTTTATGATGGAATAATTTGATATAATTATATATATATTTATTTATTTTTATTGTAAAATTTAGTTTTTTTTTTATTTATATGAAGGGAAAGAGTGAAAAAAAAAAAAAGAGATGAGTTGATATAATGTACTTCTTGTTCCATAATTTTTATAATATTTATTTTATGCATATAAATTTAGATTTTTTTTCAATTTTAATTCTCAACCATACAATATTTTTCTTTCAATCTGTTTTAATTCCTAATCATAAATACTTTGTAAAAATAAAAATGTCACAAACGATTTAAATAAAACGATGCAAAAATTTTGGGATGAAGGAAGTATGATTTAAAAACTAGGGGTGTTTTGGTACTTTTCTCGTTCCATTCAAATTGAAATACTTTTTTTTCCATTCAAATTAAAATATTTTTTTATTTATTACATCAATCATCCCACCATCATTTTTTTTTCTTTTTTTTTTTATCACTGCTCTCTCTTACACACTTATAAGGACAAGATGGTCTTTCCTTCTAAATTCAACATGTATAAAATTATCGTATCAAGTCAATCTATTGTAATTTCTTTATGATGAAGATAACACTTTTGTAGGAAAAAAATTTACAAATAGAATAATATTGTAATTTTATTAGACATCCTTATTTAGTAAGTGTTGCACCTTTTGGGACAAAAAGAGTATCTCTTACTCCTTATTTTTGAAATATTGACTAACTGTACTTAATTTTATACTATATTCTTTTTGTTCTAACTCAAATTATTTATAATTTTTTCTTTTCATCATTTTATAATTCCTAACAACACACAACAAATATAAAACAATTACAAACAATTTATCACATCCTAATATATCAAAAACAATGTAAAAAAAAATGGGATGAAGGGAGATCCTAATGTATGTACACAAGAGAGTAAAACGAAAATCGAATGAAATTGATCATCCGATCTTCTTAATGTACACAGTTTCTTCTAATTATCATAATGTTTATTTATTATTCAATATGTAATTGAAGAAATTTCGTTATATATATAAATGATACGATTTAAATTTTCTATTGATTCACGGTTATAGTACGTAATGTTTATTATCTTTCACGATATTTTTTCAAAAAATAACATTTGATCGTTTCATAACACGAATCAAATTTTCTATCATTATATGTATTCGGTTAAAATAATGAAATCGTTTGACACGGAAGGAAGAAAAAAAAAGAGGTAAAATCTGGTCAAAGGAGAGATAGGTGTCGTTAGAGAGAGAAATGGAGGAATGCGTTTTGTCACGGGCCGAACTTGGCCCAATGAAAAGCCCGTGACACATTGATGCGGCCCATGAAAATAGCCCATCAAAGATGGCCTAAGTTCTAGAATTTTGCGGAAGGCTCGGGAGAATTCCGGAAAATTCTAGAACATTATGTACATATGTAGGGTTTGCTAGATAATTCTAGAACCTTCTTATAAACCCTAGGAAATAAAATGTCTAGAACACGGAGTCTAGAACTTTCCTTATAGTAGTATATAAGGAGGGTTTGGCTCATTTGTCAAACCATCCTTCGGGAAGTCATCCTCAAAGAGATCCCAAGAGTTGTAAGCATACAAAAAACCCGAGAGTAATACCAAGTGTTTTCCTCTCAAAGGTTATTCCGAGTTCCATTTCTCTTGTGAGTTCTTACTTAGTCATTGAAGGCGAGCGAGTTCGGCTGAGCTCAAACGAAGGATAGGAGTAGTTTGAGTGCCGCACGGGTTGTGAGAATCTAATCCGTGATAGTTTGCTTTGATGTGTGGGAAATGGTTGGAGGATGGAGTGACCCAATCAATTGTGATGACGTCGCCTATTTGAGCTATATGGATCACATTTTTTATTCCCTCAGTTTAGAGATAAAAAATCCATTGAGTGACGATTTTTTCCTCTTATTCTTTAAATATAGAGTTAGAGATTGGTTCAGAGACTTCATTGGGAGTGCTCTAATTTGTAAGATCATCGCCATGACCACGAATCTTACACCCTTTTGTTTGACTGCAGATTTTAGCGCTAGTCGCTCTGTGCTTCATCTCCACCATCAATTTTATAGTCGGTACTGCTTCATGTGAATAACTTTGCTAGCATTTTCGGATTCATAACGGGATTCTTCCTTGGGTTCGAAGAAATGGATATACGACTATGGGAGGTCGATAGCATTCAAGCAGAAGCTGGACGGGCCTCTTCAGAGGAGTATCTCTCTCGCTGTATTCTGCTTCATGTGAACGTAGGTTGAAACCAGGAAAATAAGCAACGCGTAGATGAAAAGCTGCTTGGTTCAAAATTTAAGAGTTTGCACTGTGCTTGCTGATGCAGATTGATATGATGCCTTTGTTGAGAATATGATGCACTTCAGTAGAAACAGAAATAAGTAAAAAAGAACACGAGACATACGATATTTTTACGTAGAAACCCAAATTGGGAAAAAACCACGGGGCCTAGCCCAGAAATATGTATCATCCACAATAAGATCAATGGGATTACACTTCGTCTCTAGTTGTACTAGAGGATCAACAAGTCATCACTATAAAAGTGGATTAAAAGTAGGAACAATCTCACCAACACTTCCAAGTGTCAAGATGGCCACTCAACTCGCCTTTACTCTTCGCCTAGAGTGGATTGTCTTCACTTGGATGCTCTTCAAGTGAGAGTTTTGTAGCTTGAATTGGAATACCTTGAGGGTGCACTAAGGGGGTCTATTTATAGGTGAGAGCTATCCCCTTAGTCAAACATCACTTAAGGCATCACCACTTCCCAAGGTTCATGAATCCCTTTTCCAAAGAATCACTCACTTACTCCTAAGGGACTCTCTCATCTTCCAAGAAGCAATAACTTCATGGGAGGATAACTAGGTTCATGTTTTCATGACCTCTTTTAGTTGTAATGAGTGAGATCCCAACAGTCTTGTCATGGCCATCCATGGCAGGAGTCTTGGCGACTATTGTAGCTGGTGCAAGTATATCCATTGTGTTCCTTCGAGAAGCTGGACCTGTGACACCAGTGACCATTCTTGTCTGGTATGTATTTGCGAAGAAAACTTGCCGTTACCTGAATGTCAGTTAACAACTGCACTCAACTGCTGGTCCCAAATGCAGTTTTATGTTTCCTGAATGTCAGTTAACAACTGCATTTCAGGCGACTGTCAGCGGTGGACCGTTGACGAACACCTGCATAGACAATGACAAATTCAGGGTTCCGCCTTTCACAAGCTTCACTCCTGCAAGGCTGGAGGAGTTGTGCAAACTGATGTGTATAAAATTTAGCCTTTCCATGTACTATTGTTGTCATCGATTTAGTGAAAGGGGATGGAGATGGAATGAATCCTCTTCCATTTGATATACTTGTATGCATGAGCATATACACATCTACGATGTCTCCAAATGTACTTCATTGCGAGGTTTCAATTCACAGTTAACTCTATATAGGAATGCCGTGCATTCCGCTCTGCAAAACTGTGCTTGCAATACTAATCACAACATTTGCAATATGAAAACTACGAATTATCAATATGTATTGATGATGGCAGTCAAAACAGCCGATCTCACTGAGCAATATCGATACAAAGCAGCTAGCAAGCTCAGTGCAGTCTGCAGTTACGAACTCTTGTCTAACCTTCCACATAAAACTCGCCCAAGACAAACGTTCCATTACAGGAAGTGAAAACTGAAGAAATTCACCAAAACTGATCTATTCTCAGGAGACTACTTGAAGTTCAAGACATGAGCACCACATGCGAGGAACAGTGCACCGGCTGACCTCGAAAGCATGAGCACCAAAATTCACCGTATGTTTTCAGCTTCAGCTGGGGCAAGTACCACCGCTTCATCGTCAACTCAGACTGGTATGTCTACACCCATAAGTCTCATGAATCTTGTAATCTCCCATGGGCGGATCACAGCAGTTCGATCAGTAGAGGATGTCCAGTGGACCTAAAAACTGACATATATGAGAAAAAACGCATCAAAACCCATTTTCCATTCTAGCACTGGAGTATATAATCCCCTTGGTTGCGAGCCTTTTGTCAGCAGATCAGCCTTAAGCACCATACTTGGGTGCCTTCCACAGCTTAAAAGCTATCTCGTACAAGAACCTATCAGCTGGTATGACAAGGCTTCCACTGTTCTGTAAACAAAATATATATTGAACCATCAGATTGCAACCATGTTGTTCCAATGAGGATTTGAGATTTTTGTCAAGTATTAGAATAGCAGACACCATGTGTCAACACAACAAGCACCTTTCTAAAATCATCAAGAGTTAACATCTCTGTGTTATCCTTACGAGTCACTGCCTCTTGCCATTGCACCACTAACAATGGACAGTGCTTCCTGCAACAAGTAAATAAGTAGCCGAATGAACATTTACATCCCCAGGTAAGCTTTTGTCAAAGCGTACAAGCCAAAGAATACCTGACATTAGACCTCAACTTTCCTCCTATCATGGCATAACTTTGCCGCGGGAACAAAACAGAAAGATTGGAGTTCCTTTCATCATGGAGCGATGGCAGCAAAAAGGCTTGATCTTCCTCAGCAACAGCACCATAGCTCATTACAAGTGACAAGTGCAAACGGGATCTGATTGCAGAATATTGACGGGAAGACTGCAGTATTTCTCCAACCAAGTTGTTCATAAATTCAGTGTCCTTAGCAGCCGAGACTTCTTGGTCAGCGGTCTTTCCATTGGACCCAAGATGAACAAAGACCAAGTCAAACTGGCTCGCATCTGATGTCTTTCCATCTTCAAAACCAAGCAACTTAAGCAATTCAAAGGCCATAGAATTTATAGGTCCCCCAGTATGCCCAAGATTGTTGAGCTCAATGCCGAACAAACCCAATCTCTGCCCGAACAGTTTGACATCTGAATTGTTGGTAACTAAAGCAGCTTTCATTCCCATGAATCTACAATATTATCATGACACCATGACAAAAAATTTGGATGAAAAAACCAACCATTTCAGCATAAAGGAATCTATCTATCTGATCCATCAGAAATTACCCATAGATATTATACCTTTTAGAAATTGTTGGGACAGTTTTGTGATGTTCACCTACGCCACCCTGAGAAGCTTCATATGCGTCCAACAGCTGTACCAATTCTCTGACTATTCCCTTGTCTTCATTATCTGCTATTCAGTTACATTAAACAAAGGAAACAAAGCTTGAAATGTTGTTGGACACAGACATGAGTCTATAATGCTACGAAAAAACAATTGAGCAACACAAAACACAACTATTCAAAGGGAATGGCAAACATCAGTACAATCCAGAGTACGTTGAATGGCCAACAAATTTTTGGAAGGTGACGATATGAAATATTATTCAAGAGAATGGAGATATCAATGAAGATATTATTCATCGTACAAGAGTGGACTGACAGAAGTGGAGAGACGCCTCAAGAATATTGCGCGATAGAAGGATTTCTTTGAGACTAAAAGACAAGTACTATCACACAGTTATAAAGCTAGCTATGTTGTATTGGGTAAGGTTTTGGCATGTAAAAATGTGAATAAAATGAATGTGACATAAATGAGAATGTAGCGCTGGATGTGCGGGGTCTCCATAGAGATAGGGTTACGAATGGTAGGATACGCGAACAATTAGGAGTTTTAACAATTGACATTAAGATGCGGGAGGTGAAATTGAGATGGTTTTACATGTGATGCGCAGACACTCAAATTCCTCGATAAGGCGATGTGAATCCCTTGAGATGATGCAGAGTAGACGAGGTAGAGAAAGGCCGAAGAAGTATTGAGGTGAGGTTATTAGACAGGACTTGACCTAGCTTGAACTAACAAAAAACATTACCCTAACTAGTTTTACATGGCGCCATAATGTAACAGTGGTAGGATAACTTACGTGGGTTCTAGCATTATAGGGCATGGCAAATTATGCTTAGGCTAATTCATATATTTATCTATCCAATACTTAGTTTAGTTAAATGGAAGGATATTATCAACGTCCAAAAGAACCGCCAAATTGGAAAGATTGGGTGCTATCATATATCAATAGCATCTTCTGACTGCTATCTATATTGACTACTATAATAATATACTTACTAGATATAGATTTTTTTTTATCAAATATTGCTCTTGGTTTCTTGTTATTAATTTTTCATTAATTCTTACTTTTGATTTGTTATGTACTTGTTTCATTACCACACTTTATTACTTGATTAGTTCTAATATTTCTTTGTTGTTGTCTCTGTGTTTGTTTGTTTTTAAAGACATCGAAAACAGTCTCTTTTGTTCATAGCAATAGATATACAATATTGATAAAATTGTATAAATTTTCACTCTTTCCCGACCCTGTTTATTGACAGGATTACCCGGGTAGTTGTTGTGATGATATGTAATATTTGCAAAAATGTTGGTCAAACTGTTCTCAATATCAATACATTGAGTGGGGAATTTGCAAACCAGCGTATGAATTTTGAAATTTCCATTAATTACAGTCCATCCTCAGGAACATTTTCCATTCTTTCGAGATGGTACAAGAATCTAGCAGTGCATGCACTTCATTTATCATCAGCCACAACTTTCTTTCATTTTCGTCATGCCAAAGAGTAAATAGTAGTCCGAGCTTCATCCCACAGGTTTCAGAGTTCGAGACGACTTAAAGTCATTTCAGGATTGCCTAAAAGATACCAAAACTCATACAGCAAAAAGACAGCCATCAGAGCACATGCATGACCAGAAACTCCACTCTTCACTAATTTTCAGAATCCAACCAATTCTCATTCTTCAATTCCACAATCACCCACCACAAACACAAAATCAACAGTTCCGTATATCAAACATTTCAATCACGCGAAACCTTAACCATACCAGAGGGCACGAGATGCCCCGGGGCCAAGAAGCCACAACAGCCGATGGAAGCGAGATCATGGATGTGATAATGAAATGGCTTGACGGAACCAGCTAAGCCGTAGCCATAGACTATGAGAGCTCTGCTTGGCTTGTCTGCCATCCCTTATTGTATCTGGATTATCAGAAAGAGGAAACTGAGGCTTCCATGCAACCCTATAATCCCAATCGTCGCAATTGAAACCAATAGAAAACTTAACCATTTAATTCGAAATTATGACAATAAATAGACAGATTAGAAGTAAAAGACATAGAATTGAGAAGAACTAGAATGAAGGATGTGCGAAAAAAGAGTTCATGCGGTTGATGATGAAAACCAGAATTGGATTTCATCGACTTTGAAAACTCATATCCCGAATACAGGAAGAGGAGGACACATAAGCATGGAACAACTAACAGATAGCGAAAATAAAAAACAGAAATGACGAAGGCTCATACAGCCTAAAATTATAAGCCAACGGGAGGAAACCAACAACCATGAGTAGAATAGCTCACGTCTAACACCATTCTGTCTTAGCACTCATTGGCTCTGCTCCCGTTTGCTTTTCCATCCTAAATGTTTATCAAATGATCTTATGCATGGGATCATAATGATACAAGGGACGACAATTCTAGCTTTCCATCAAAAATTGAACAAAGCTTATCATCACGTCAATCTTCAAGGTAGCAAGTCAAGTCAAGCTACCGGCCGTACGCAGATGGAAACTTGTTTTCCAGGTCACACGATCTTCGGCAATCAAGTACTCGTAACTCTCAAATACAAGGTTCTCAAACTATCCACAATGTTGTCAACAAGTTGCAACATGTGGCAACTATTAGTAATCATCCCATCATCATCACTATAGCAAATAGAACCACCAAATGTGTAGAGCTGCAACAATGGCAAAGCCCACTGCTACAATATCCAACAAACTTGACACAACAAAGCCACAAAATTGACACCAACCCAATGCAATTCACCCCCAAATCACAAAAGGGCACTCCTTCACTTCCCCCAAACCAGACCCAAATCCCCTACTCAAACCCACCGACACATACGCAAGATCTAACCCTAAAATTTTCACCACACCAAATTAGAAAGCCAAATCCCCAAACAAAAATCCATGCCGTACCCACCTAGTGATCCGATTCAGACGTCAAGGAAACAGAAACGAGGACGAAAAAACAGATGAAAATCAGCCCGTCGGCCGAGGGCATGGCTATGGAGATTTGGGGATCTGAGGGGATTTGAGGAGAGAGGAAAACAGTTGGGTTTGGATTCTACGCGGATGGTTCGATGGGGAGATGAGTGTGATCCCGGGTGAGTGGTGACATCGAGAGGAAGAAATCATGGTATGGTGAAGTGAAGCGGGTGAGAAGTGGGGAAAGGTTAATAAGATTACCGCAACAGTTTCTTTATGAGATTCTCCATCTCTATTTCTACTGCAGATGTTATAATGTTATTTTTTTATAAAAATTTAATTTTTTTTATTTAATATTTAATATATTTTTTATATTAATTATCTATATAAAATTATATATTTTATTTTATTAATTTTTTATAATATATTACAATATTATATATTAGTA